>CAJQZM010011235.1:0-17357 GCA_907164665.1 Colias nastes | reverse complement strand
GTTTTCAACAACTTCACAGAAATTCAGCCTGTTGGGACTTTATGTAGTAGTACCCTCATTTTTTGGTTTAAATTGACCGGGCTATACCTATGTGTTTCAGAAACAACATGTTCATATTTTACTATAACATGATATAGTCATTTGCTTTTCATATTTGTTAATTATGTAACGTAAAACTGTCGCTACATTGCTTTGCAACGAAATGTTTTCAATTGCGAAAATCGCATGCATGGACTACGTGAAATGCAATTAATTCGGACCATATAATTTTACACCGTGAAGTATTCATGCTCAAGCGAACCACGTAGTCTAGAAATTGCCATGTCATAAAATTTAAATTTTCACCTGTGTCGGTTCTGCTTGCGGAAAATGGAATAGCACTGTTTAAATTTTATATCTGTCACTATTCACACACTCGTAAAATTACATTAAAATTTTTGTTTACTACGTAGAAAAGTAAATAAAAATAATGTAAACAGCAAAGTACGAGTACATAACGTTAGCCTGACATATTTTCTTTACTTAACCACACGATTGCAGGTATATTGATACCCACATATTAAACGTAATGTTCGTAGTGCTAAATTTAAGGACTTAACATCTCATTCCGAGAGGATCTCCAAACAAATGTTCGTACTTCTAGAATATTCCACGAAATTGCCGCATGTTTATGAATACATGTGGGTTTTGTAGCCCTGAAAAATGGAACCGAGTGAATAAAATTCTGTGTACAACCCACGTCTAGGTCAGACTAGCATCTCGTAAAGTAACTTCAACAGCTGATGCCGCTATAAAAGCTATGAAAAGATTTAAAACCTGCTGCTTATAAACCTTGGCCTATCAATCTATAATTACATTCCAATTGAAATTCAGGTGATGTCATCTACTGAATACTGTGGATTTCATTTAAACTTAAATGAAATCGAATGGTTTCTCTGAATACTTGATTAACGAAATTGTTTAAGTTAAATATTCTTTAGGCAGTAGACGGGGTAGAGATTTATCTTAAAGAACAATGCTTTGACCTTTTACAACATTGAATTTTGAAAATCATAGAAAAATACGACTTTAATGTATGATTGATGACTAAGCATATTTTAAATGATATTGTATCGATATCTTTCTCAAAAAGTACGTCACTAGGTATGTTAGACATGAACAAAACGGCTCAGATTTATACTTCATTAAAAAATACATCCACAGCACACGCCTAACAGTGATATCAAAAATGGCAATTTAAATATTCAAAACCGAAATAGTTTTGGGCATTGCGTCACGAAAAATATTTTTGTTCCAAAACCACTCAACTAAAGATGAATCTTTAATGTATTTTTCCTATCGGTTTATCCTTTTATATTGCCTCGTGTGAGCTTGGATGTATGGAATATAATATTCTGATGTGTCAATCGAATGTTTATTCTTTTATAAGATACCTAGAGCTTTTTGTGGCTGAGAATTATTTATTGTTATGTTGCGCGTGAGGAATCTCAGAAGTACCAATATCTATCAGGATTATATAAAGTTATGATTCAGATAATTTTCTTTTTCATATACCTACATATATAATCATTTTATAATATTATTTACATTACAGAAATTAATGATCTATTATTTTGGGATAAATAAATTTTCTCACAACTTTTTTCCCATATTTTCACTCTATGTTTTATTTAGTTTTTTACATATTGGTTCTGCCCAATTACAAAACCATATTTAATTGTTTAAATAGTGATTTAGACAATAGTGATTTAAAGAATTGTTTAAATAATGATTTTTGAGTAGTTTCTGGGCTTTATTAGTGAATTGAAATAAAGCCCAGAAACTACTTGGATGTACCGACCAAACAATTTCCATAATACTTTTTTTACATCATTCCCCATATAAACACAAGACCCGACCTTGATAGAATATTTTCCAAACAATCCCGTAGAACTCGTTATTTTCTCGTTTATTCTAATCTCAAGTTAAAAATCGGCGATATCCATATTGCTTCGGAAATTTCCTTCCCTCAAAGGAGTTTCGTTGATCTTAATGACCGGCAGCGACCCTCTGGGGTTGCTATCCTTTGATTTTACCAGTTTATTATTTAATGAAACTGCTTTTTCGTCGACAGCTAAATTTAAAGATGACTTTATAAATAAACGATGGATAGAATAAACCTTTGTTATTTAATAAGATTGTTATTTTTTAAAGCGTAATTATTTTTTGGGTTATGTTTTTATATTTGATATTTACGTCTGGGTACACCGATATGATTGTTACTGTTTTATAGAAGTATCTTACTCCCGATGTAAGCAAATAAGAGATGAAAAAAAATGAATCCATCGAATATTTATTAAGTTATGTTTACGCATAACCGAATTTAATTTTATAATTGACCGTCCTTTCAACTAAATTATTATAAACTTAGAATCGAAATTTGACGACCCATATAGGTATTAAGTAGCAAATCATATCCCGCAATACAATTCACGGTATTTAATTAATAATATATCACTTAACATCAAACAATCAACTCGTCACGATTGCTATTGACAATACCGAGTCAATATTAGAGATGAAACAGTGCAATTATATCGCGCGGATTAAATCCAATAATTAAATTGTATTTGTCACTATCTAACGTCACGAATGGGATTCGCAAACCGATACTGTATCAACCAAAATGTTGATTATGAATACGCTAATGCTGTTGGATTGAATGTCGTTGGAAAACCAATATTTATACTAAGTTGATTAACTAGCACTGTACTAGGTTTTATTAAAAAGATATTGAACTGCCCATTTAAAAATCCGAATATTTATATAATACTTAGCTTCAGATTATGTTTAAGATAGAAAATACAATTTTACCGTTTTAAAACAGCCACGTCAAATACGTTGAAAACAAGCTGATAACACAAGAAATTACTACTAACCAATACTGCCAACATCCAGAAAAATAACCACCGTGCCAACTTTAAATTTGAGTCGCTTTGGAAGTTAAGACGTATTGTTACATGTCAGTCTGTGGGTATTTTCGTACGCTATAAGGTATTCTATAATTCTATAATCCATATATAAACCGCATTATATAATCGTCAAAAATGTTCAATCTTTAAAGTGTTACATGTAGATATTTTAAACATGGACATATTGTGGCATAAAATGTATTAAAAACAATTAACTTCCATTATATTTTTAATCAGGTTAAAACCTGTATGTCATGCACTTATATTCTTTTTAAATGAGAGATGTTGAATATACTGTAAGTTGTAACCTCGTTTGTTAGAACTTTTCAACTTTTTTGTTATTGTTTGCCAGCACTTGAAAAAGATTGATGCATAAAGTGAATCTTTATTATTATTGCTACAAAAATTAATGGAAATAATTAATTGTGGTAAGTTTTATCCCAAAGCCTTATGTGATTATCTACGTACTCCATTGATTGACATATTTTTTTTTTTTCAAGGAGGGGGTTAGAAAAGCAAGAAAAACAAAGCGTTGCTTTCAAGTCGATACCTTGTAATAATAAAGTTAACATTTCTCAATCGTATTTAATTTCAAATATATAACGGAACGTCGGGAGGCTCGGCGGGATGATCTCCGTTATCAGACATAGCGGTGGTTTAGTAGTGATGGGAACACCGAAATAAACTCACTATTTTCTCAAACGCCAATCAGATAGTTTATTAAAGTTTACAGTACTTCACAATTTTGCGTAACAATCAAGATCCAAACAGATTAAGAGCCAATAGGTTAGTATGCGTGCGCCTCTGTCAAAGAGTACTATAATATGGCCTCTGTGCACAACTGACAGTAGAATGCCAGCTGTCACAATCGTGCCAACCCACTACCCTATTCGGGACTACCCGCTCTTATTTTTAATGTGTCAACCTTACTTCACAATATTTTCATTACTGGCAACACAACATAATACTTTGACATTGACAATCAAAACAAACAATTTAACTACGTGAAATCAACTATGCTAGATAATTATTAGTTAGTACAGTAATTATCGGCGCGCCGTCATATATATTTAGAAGTACATATAATTAGATTTTTTAAGCGATAGAGACTAAGAGCTAGACAAGAATTTTGATGACGTTTCGTTAAATAGGGGAGCCTTACCTCTTTTAAATTATCGGAATATCTATTGCACGCCTCATAAGCGAAGCGTTGAGGTGGGTACTACTGTCACTTCGCGCAAAACATCTGATTTTTCAAACTTAAAATGTCTTTATGTATCATACATTGCACTTGTAAGATAATACATACACACACATATTAAGAAAAAACACTATTTTTAACATTCATGATATTTTTGATGTCATTTTTGTTATTTAAACTAGTTAAAAAACAGTTTAAAAAAGTTCTGTCATGGACGTCCGTGTGTCTGTATGTGCGGAGGATTTTCTTGTTAACACGATAGCGACCGAAATACTTTACTAATCGAGTCTTTTTTTTTCTCTTACGCTTGAGTATGCTCAGGAATAGAACCCTTTCATTTTTCAGGGTCTGATTCGATGTGGTTTAATTGTTATTAAATAAACAAAAAAAAATATCGACTGAGATTATGAGGCGTGCACTTTTGGATTTTCCAAACTTTTTATATTTATGTTTTTATCGAATCCATTATACGATATGTCAAGGAAAATATCAACAGATGTACAATTACTCATTACCCTCCATTTAGCTAACATGTAAACGTCAGGACAAAACGTAATCTCACATAATGTTTTGTCATATGGCTCCTTATATATGTATGAGTCTTGATGAAGTGGGTATTAAGTATAATTCTTGCGACACACTCTTCTTATGCGTTGAGTTATATTTTGGTAAAGCTTCACATTTGTTTGATGTTTAAGTTAAATATTTATTTCGTAAATTATTACACACATCATTACGTTGTATAAACAAAAAAACATCTTGTGTTTTCATTGTTTATTAATATGTTGACTTTAACACAAAATGAAATGTAATTGGCAATTAAAATGATTCACTGAAGCATCGTATCATGATACTTATTTTTAGATATATATTGTGTTTGGTAATGTGATAATTTTGAAAGTAATACTGAATGAATACTTAGACTTGGAAAATTAAAGCTACTTCGTACAATACAAAATAAGGTATAACCGTCGACATTACATCTGAATCGAATTATTTTAATAATATTCTACAATGTATTATTTTTGTCCCATTTAAAATTATTTCTACTAACATTAATATCCACCTTATATCAAGTCTAAAGTAAGTATTAAAATGTGTCCAAACGATGTTACAAAAGCTCATGTTAAAAAACTCATAGATATAAATCACCCTAGGTGATTAAACCTGAAATCAACAATAATTCATCCAAAGGAATACGGATGAACAGTTAGTGGGACATTTGCCAAGTTCCTTTAAAAAAAGCAAATGTCGAGCATTGAGATATACATATGGAGACGACACCGCCGCGCCTACATCACTTATGTTCCGCTCAACATACGCCATAATATGGCGTAACTGCACGCTCATTTTTTATTTGTTTTAAAGTGAAACGCATCAAATATGCCTTCGTGTGTGTTACGATATTGCACAAATAATAAAAATAATACGGAAAAGTGCAAAGGAATAACTTTAATCGGTAAGTACCTAACTAGATAATAATTTTTAAAACTTAGTTAGAGCAAAAAAATGGCGCACAGATTTTGTTCGTGGTGTCTCCTCCAGTAATATTATCTCAATGATGTCGAGTTTCATTATTAGGGCCGTGTACGCGGTCCGTGCGCTGTTTGGCTCAAATATGTGATTTTTCAAACCAGATTGTCCATCAACCACTTATCTTACAAACATATAAATTACTAATAATTTTAGGAAATTTTATTGTCTATGTAGTTAGTTAAGAGTTTTTTTTCAATTAATACAGTATTTGTGAATACCATCAAGATAACTGAGCCGATGATTACTTGATTTCACTTTTAGTGTCAATTTCGAAGCTAAAAATATCTGAAATTGCTGACAGATCTAACACACAATTTTTTTTAACTAACTGCAAAAATCCTTATTAAAATAGTTAGTTAAAAGATTTTTTTATTTTGGACTCCTAACTTACGAAATTAAAATCCGAACAATGTGAATTTTTTTAGAAATTATAGTCGACAAAATGATTATTTTCACCAAGATATTTGACTTAATTGAATATAATTTATACATATTGCAATAAAAGAATGTCTTACTTATAAGATAAAATTAAAAAAATCAACTAAGGTACCTCTATTATTTTTCTACAATTTTTTTTTAAAGTACTATAAAACACTGCGCGCGACCCGATTCAAATCAGTCGGCAGCGAGCCTTTCCAGAGAGAGGACATGTTGCTCGGCGCTCTCCTGTGGACCTATGCTGTTCATAGTAAAAGGATAGCGCAAGCCGCGATCTATCGTAATAGATCGCGGAGATTTTGACTTGCGTTAAATTGAATAAGCGCTCTTAGTGGCGCTATCGTAGTGATGGGTACGTGTACACACACATACATACACATGCAATGGTATAACCACTGCAGATAATATAATACAAGATAACCAAAACAACTATACAATTATTGAATCTTTACTTATAAAGATGTGAATGGAGATGAAAGTTGTGAAATATAAATACTGTTTTATCATGTCGCAAAATTATCACGTAATTCGTCGGATCATTGTGTGGATAAGAATATATTAAGGTGGTGTAATTTAAAGAAGTATTTAGGTATTAAAATTCATGAGAAAGCTTAATCACTTTCAAATCCATACGTTTTCAGGAAATGCACGAGAAAGCTTTACTACGAACATTTGTATAATCTAATCGCGTTTATAAAGTCAACTACTATCTACTATATATAAACTAATGTAAAAAAAAAACCTATTCCAGTACGTTTTAAAGTTTATTTTGTATAAAAATACGTATCGAATTATTGTGATGGAAAGATAAGAAAATCGTCGATAATTAAAAACCTTTTACACGAAACTGGAATTTTTTGTCCAAAACCGTATCGTTTAGGCGCCGCCTGAGCCATTAACATATTCAATTAATCAATAGATACTTTAACAGGAGTCGTCGAACGGCCGCAGTGTCTGGATCGTAGACGTACAGAAATATCTGTAACCTATGTATATATTATGTCTCTTGTTGTATTTGTCTTGATAGTATGCAGCGGTATGCACTTTGATGGTTGGGACGTGGGCGCCCATTCAAAACGCGTTTGTTTCTGATTCTGTTTCTATGGACTGAATAATCGAAACATTTCGATTATTTTAGAATGAAAGGCATAAATTGGTTACTACGTTAGCGTTTTAAATGAATATGCGTGGATTTTATATCCCGACTAAAATTTGGTGATCGTGCGCAAATACATTTGTTATATGTAAAAATCTAGACTTTCAAAAATCAATTATGTATTATTCTTAAAAAAGTATACGTCTTTGAATTTCTTATGAATAAATTTAACGTGAAAACAATTTACTTCTACTTTTTATGTACTGCAAATAGCGTTGTTTTTCCTACAACAAATACGTGTTCAATTTATACCACACTGTAAGATGGTACATCAGCAAACTGCTCTAACATAGTATGCATAAAAAGCACCAAATGAGGAACTAGGAAGTAA
This sequence comes from Colias nastes, assembly GCA_907164665.1. NCBI lineage: Eukaryota > Metazoa > Arthropoda > Insecta > Lepidoptera > Pieridae > Colias > Colias nastes. The sequence goes on along the minus strand of CAJQZM010011235.1, from coordinate 9,744 downwards.
AGAGTAAACACAATATCCCATTTCAACGATAGGCCCATTGGACCCTCCTTATTGGGCCGTCCCATCTTTAGTACCCGTTAAACTTCCTTATAAATGTAAGGGTTGGACTATGTGGTATTTTCCTGCACTAAACTACGAGGATACATTCGTTTTTATCCCTTAAAAATTGTTTTAGAATTCTTGGTAGGAGATAAATAAATAAAAAATCTCAACATTTTTATATTGAATTGAAAAATAACATACTGTCAAATATTAATGCTGTAAACTATATGTATAAATATATTAATCTAAAAAATATTAATTTATTTTCAAGGCAGCACAATACATTTTGATAAAGCGGCTTTGGTTTTAATAGATAACACACCTTCGACAAAACTCGGTGAAAAGAAATATTCTCGCAGAACCTTTTTAATAAACGACGCCTTAAAGTTTCGAGTTTTCAAGTACTATAGCTGCTTTCAACCTGGCCCCTGCGATAAAATTTATACCTACATAATGTTATATATAAACCTTTATAACTGCTAAACGCTTAAAAATGCTACGATATTTTCTAATACAAAGATAGTATAAACATAATGGATTGCATCTATCAAAATATCCCTATTTTCGGTCGATTCGGATGGGATCGGCAAATAGCATTCAAGCAATTTTATTTTTAATATAATAAACATTTCTTTACATAAAATCTCACATATGATGGAGAAAGGAAACATCATTCTAGCCATTTTATTTCTTTACATAGAGCTCACATGTGATTCAGCAACTTGAATGTTTGATGAATATTTAATTATCTAGCCGAAACTTATGAGCTCATTTCCATTTTTCATTCGATTTTAATGCTGCGATTAACCATTAAATTAGGTCTACTAAACCAATTACTGTATGTATCAAAGCATTTCAGAATCATAGTAGTTGTTGTTTAAAAATAATAATGTTAATTAAACATTACCTAAACTCTCAACTCATTCAAATAGACTACGACATGAACTACATCTGCTCTTCAATATATAAAACCCAGTATTAGCGAATATAGTTCAACAACCGATACACAGTTTCAGTACCTATACACAGGTATTGAAATATCTTAAAGCAATGTGTTACGGTCGACCTTTAACGGGAATGCTCTCACTGATTGACGAGCATCGAGCAATGAGGAGTATGCCCAGATTAGACCATTGTGTATAAAGTCTGTAATATAGGAACTAGGTTGAAATTAATTTTGAACAGGACGTGGGAATCCGATCATATTACAGGTTCTGGGTGAGTTGGCGCATTGTATGTTTTAAATTACTCCATAAGGAAAAGCTCTCTGCTTTGCTATTATACAACTATATTTTGATAAACGATATGTCACATAGCTTTTATTTTTAGACTTTTCATTCAATATAATTTTTGAAATTTGTATAAGAACACCTAGATACTATAAATGAACTCTGACCATCACAAATTAAATATTTTTCGATCGATCGCTCATTGTAGCCCAATAGTCATGAAAACTCACTCGACACAATATTCACTTTTATACTGAGCAATGAACTAAAAATGTATGTACTGTCTAAAGTTAAAACACAGTCGTGTTCAGTAAAGTTGACGCGTAAAGTACATAATATAATGGAGGAGGTAAATATGCCACTATTTTAAGTTCCATGACGCTAGAAGCCCTTACAACCTTTCTGCTGCAAACGTGACCTAATTCCCGTCGAATATTCTCCAAAACCCACTAACAAACAAAGGGAATTTTCGTTGTTTATTTATTTTTTGTGCTAGTATAATCGACTATGTTCTAAACTTTGTATAGGTACATGAGTATTATTATATTATTTTTTCTAAAAATAAGGAAAGGTATTGGATTATGGTGTTTAAATCATCTTTTAATGTGCTTTATATAAAAATACTAAAATACGATTATAAGAAACCTATAAAATCTAATACGGGAAATCTTAATTATGGTATAGATTGAACATTATTTCCCACAGCTCAGGTTTCATTATTTCCCCAAGGAAATTAAAGATAAGATGCTGTACATCATAATAAATTTTTCACATAAGATGAAAGGAACGATCTAATAAAAACTTAAAAAATAACCTCTTAAGAAGATTGACGTTTTTCTATTTAATAAAAAAATCTATTCGTTTATTAAAGTTTTATCAAATTAACTAGGTATACAAAATAAATCCTTGTGAATTTTCTTTCATGTTTGGTATTGAAACATTTTCTAAAGGGAAATTACACTGAAACCTATAAAAAACGAACGTAAACTACATAAGAAAATAGAAGCCAGTACCTACTTCAATTGAAATGTTACCAACTTGCTCAAAGGAAAGGCATTTCACTCTAATTGAGTTCAACGAATACCATATCTCTGTAAACTAAACGATAAAAAAATCTTCAAAGATAGCTATAGGTCCATAGGAAAAGGTCTAGGTCCAAAAAAATATTTAATAATAAAATATTGTACGTTAAAAGTAAATTTTCATCAATAATGTAAGCTTACTTTTTATAAAAAGCTCTCTATTTTGAAGCTTTAGATTTAAATGCATACAAATATTTTCAAAGAACGTTTGAACATAAAATAGTAACTATTTAGAAATCTGTGAACTATCTGTGAACTATCTTATTAAAATACAATAGCGTACTAACGCTATTGTATTTTAATAAGACTTAGAGAGAAAAACTTGTTCCTCAACTAGCACTTCCTATTACTCCACAACTTTTTATGTAAGAAACTTAAGGAGCAATAAAATGCAGTTATTAACACGTATCTCTAATATCCATCACTTCGCAAATTACTTTTACTAATGACGTACTAATTCCTATTGTTATTTTAGTCCTTCTCTACACGCAAACAAATACCATTTCCGATATATCCTTCCATGATGTTTAATAGCATTATTCAATAACTTTGATAGCAAACTAACAATGGAATGAAATATACTTATAGTTGCAAAGTTTGTTAGCGCATTTTGCATTTGATTTATTACTTCGACATGTAACCGAGCGACTCGATACGAATAGAGTTGTTAGTTTGACAAACAAATGATTAATATTACACGCTCCAGTCTATTTACATGACTCCTTGCATGATAAATAACTTTGCGATTCTTTGATCTTTTATCCGCAAATGTGATGACTGTATTATCTCGTAAACAAATTTGTCGGATGTTTCTTAACATTTTGTGGGTTTGGAGCCCATACATCAAAACATCTCTGTCACTCTGCAATTAATAAATCTCGAAAATGTTACATTCACATCATAGGTATTCATGTTTTACACATCATCTCCTACATATTGGCATTTAACTAGAGTAAAATCATAAATTATACACAAATTTTCCATTAACACGACGATAATTCACCGTGCCAAATTTCATCACTATCATTATTCATATTCGTATTAAAACTTCTTAGAATCGCAAATGAGAACTAAATACCGGCACGCAACTAACAACGGAGCATTTAAAACTAATATGCCCAATTCACTTGAAAACATATAGAAACCATTTGAGCGCCATTCAGTCATACCACGGCTTTATGACTCTAATTCCGCTGAACGTGTTCCCTTCCATAAACTCGCGTGGAGCATTGCCTCAGTAATGTTAATTGGCATACCTTTACGGCGTTTGCCAAAAGCACTTCGTTTAATGAGATGCCGCCTGTGTACATACTGCTAATTTCATCACGCAAAACATTGATTTTTTTTAACAATTGTATGTTTACATAAAATTTTCAAGGTAGTATCTATCAAAGTACGTATTTTGGTCTTCTTCTGGAAAAATTATAAGTGCATTTAGGTAGAGTCCCCACTTTTGCACATTTTTTTCTATTAAATTCTATATATGCTATTTAGAACGCTCAAACATGACACGATATTGATTTTTAAATGCTTATTTGTACGAGTTAAGTGGCGAGCCAAGACAAAGCCAAAGCAATAAAGACTACGTTTAGAAATATATTTTCAAAGCTTCAAGTTCATAACATCGACTTTTTGCGTAACATAATATTCAACACATCGTTCGTAACAAAAGCATAAAACATTTAACAAGTCTTACTTTGTAACAGTTGAACGTTTTATAACATATTTTAAACCGTCATTACTCGAGCAACACAATTATGGATCTTGAAAGTGTTAAATTTATAAGCCAATTTAACCTTATGACGTGATAATGTCACAATGTAACCTTAAAATGACGTTATGTATGTATATCAGTTACTTCGAAATGTGTCATCCCTAGAAACAACAAAAGGTTTGGTTCTATCACGATCTATGTAGTTAATGTAATATTTGCGGCGCAATCGATTTGTCGGGACGAATGAAGTGCCTATTGCTCTCAACTTGTTTTGTGTGCGATAGGAACTGGATACGACTATTATCTGATACAAAGGGTAGGCAGACCTTTATTTGACATATTGTACGTGAAATAAATTGGACGGAATGAACTGAGAAAGCTGTCAATGGATTGACATACTCGTAAAAGAAATCAGAACATTATGCAATCACTTACAGTTTTTATTTCAGAAATATTTCGACTCAAATCTCGGTCGCTCATACAATCTACAGTCAACACCCACACAAAAGATCGGCATTCAAATGGAAGCATATTTGAAATATTAGAGACGGGCAAACTATTTCCCTAATGAATCCGCTTTCACTATCTCTCTTACAATTATAGTCCTTTTCACCTATGATGATTCCTGTGACACTTCATCGTGTTCCGAATTACGTATTTTATGTTTAAAACGCCAAAATAATTTTAGTGCATAATATTTTTATTTTATGGCGGCATTATTACCAAAAATATAAAAATGAAACATCTTAAGCTTATAAATCAAAAACAGTATTGTTTAGTTTAATATAATGAAAAATTAAATAAAATAACACAAAAATATAATACCTACGCAATTCGTGTACATGAAATGGATCGTTGAAAAATCATAGAGTTGGAAAATCATATAATCGGCGCCCATCTTGTGATCGTTTGTCAATCGAGTCAATCGTCTGTGAGTGCGTCAGCCTTGTATACAAGTTGCATTTTTATATTGATACTTTACGTGGTATTCTGTTATTGTTACTAATTGTTATTGTTGACTTTTTGTTGCTGTTGTTTGCTAAGTTTCCTGAGTTAATTGTTGGCGAAATGCCGAAAAAACTAATTTTGGTACTTTATTCAAATCGATTTCATTTCCATATAAAATATTATCGATTATCGGAAACAATTGATATGATTACAGTAAAGACATCTCTACACGTGTCAAAAATCGATGTGTCACAGAAATCATCTTAGGTGGAAAGGACTATAATTACAAAATTTTGTAACGTAAACGTTTATCTTTAATGTCATTGACGATAGGTACTTATTATTATAACAACCTGAAATTCGCACTTTAATAATAAGTATTACCTATTAAATAAATCCTACAGGAATGTCGCTCATTACTGTTTATATTTTCACACATTTAGATATTCTATCAGGACTTCAAAATCTCTTATGGTGATTCTACTTTTCATTTAACTTCTTTTCTTGTACACCAGGAGTTGTACGATCTTCCGACCTCCGTTTATCCCGGAAATTCCAATCTAGATCGATTGCTTAAGTAGCTGCCAATCCATTTTAGTAAATATAAACACCAAAAAAATATAGGAATATAAGAAACAAACGTATAACTATAACTTTACTAGTTACACTACAATTATTATTGAAATTAAATAGCATCGTCTACTAAACGCGAAGTACCAATAGTTATATAATAGTCACCTGTACGTACCATACGTGTTAACTTAGTAAACTTGTAAAGTGTATAATTACGTTATTGATGTTAATTGAAATACTCGCAGGGAAGGGTTGTGTAAAGTGAGTTTAGGAAATCGATACTTCGAACATCTGATACAGCTTAAACTTGAAGTTGAATAATCAGATGCAGCTGTTCTAACTACGCTATTCTAGGGAAATTGTGTTGAATTATTTTAGGAAGACTTATTGAATATGGAGCAATTTCTATGTACGATTAATGTATGATTAGAAATAATGTATATATTTGCTATATAGTAGATACATGTTAAAGGAAGGTATCTAACACTGATTATGCTATAAACAAAAATTTGGTTTAATGCTTATAACTAGTTTACAATATTTTTATGGCTATTTTGTGTCATTTACTCTACATATTTCGATATTAAATGCGTTCCTTTACAAAATCCGTTAAATAACACGAGGATCGAGGGAAAATGGAATATCAATAGAAAAATTGATGGCACCCCTTCAAAAATTGATGTAAAAGAGTGCGGAAAAAGATAACATTGTAATAAATATGGCTTTACGCCGTTTATCTCCAAGTACACGATATAATGGCTCTATATTTCACGACCATGTACAGACAACATAAAAGTGATATACAAGAAATCTTTATGCATGCTTAAAGGAGTTATGTCATACATTCGTTCGCTGAGTAAACACCGAAGACGAACATTGTTTACGTTCGAAACATTAAAATGTTCGAGTGCTTTCATAAAAAACGTACTTTATTACTTCTGTGTATAGTTGCATTGAAATCTATGTCAGGTTCAATTCGGATGGATTTTTAATGGGGATACGCTTTTATATATAAATTTGTCGTGTTTTGCAGTAACCTTTAAAAGCTTTGTTTTATTTATTTATTTTATTCTAAGTGTTAAAATATCAAAGCTTTTAGTGTTTCTGAATTAAGTGAATTGTTAAATATTTCATATGCGGCGCAACAAAAGTATCAATACTGTCAGAAATCTTCAACGCATTCTATTGAGATGTTTATTGAGAATTATTTATAATTAAATACAAACCGGATCTATTTTTAGACGCGACGCTTTTTATACTTTTCTCGTTGATCGATTGAATTTTCAGGCAAATAAGTGAAAGCAATAGGTACCTACTTAGTTACTGTAATAATTAATTACTATACTAATACCAATACTGCTAGCATCAAGCATGGTTAAAATCTTGACACTCGATTATTTAGCAAAAACTACATTTCAGATCATATCATTCCAATTAAAGCTCGCAAACATCAAGCCATACGAACGCGGCGATGTTTTATTCAACCCACATATTGAATTACATTTTCCAGCCATTTCGGTCAAGGAATTTTTACAACAGATAGCACTTTGTAAAAATTCCGAACATAACATTGAATATTATGTTGAAAACCATTACATAAGAACACGGTTCGGTGGAATGCAGGGGAATTACGGGACTATCAACAAAGCTTCAGTCTCATCAAAAATGTATCGATCGATGCGCTCAAGCACTTTGATTGGTGTACTTTGGCTTCGTTTGCTGTATAGTTGTTTACTGGTGAAATTAAAATAACATCCTGTTAAGGCCACTTCATTTTACTATTAGTTTTATAATCTAGGATGTGCCTGGTGTGACTTGTGATATAGTGTTGTTTTTTAAGAAGTACTGAAGAACTCTGATCAAAACTTAAACTGAAGCATATTATTATCGCGTAACTCAATGCATATTAGACCAAATGATAGAAATAATAACCATATATTATATTGATACTCTACAATTGGAATTGTGCAAAAAAACTGTTAATTACCTTCATAGGCTAAAATGCTCATGAATTTTGCATGAAACGATTTCATAAATTTTATAATTTGTGACAAAATTTTTGGGTACGTTCAATCACATCACAGTTTTATCACAACCCCTAAGCTGACCAAAAGTTTTCTAATATAGTTGAGAAATTTTTAAACCCGCTTCACAACTTTTTTTACACACAATTAAAAGCAAGGTAAACTTTGAAAACCGCTCAACGTTATACAAAGGCTTAGTCCTTTTGTATTTTTAAGGAAATTTTCCTCTAGCATTTTTAATATCTATAATTACGGATGTAAGAGAGGTAATACTACTTCTACTAAATCTAGGTATACTTATCGTGTTTCTAGATTTATAGATCCAATCTCCTTTATTGACTGGCACTAACATGGTCATCTCTTGCCCAGACAAAGGCTTTTGTGGTTTTCAGATCGATCAAATCTATTAGCTAACTCCAACAATATACCATAAGAACTGGACTATATCTACGTACATTGAATTAAGATTTATAACCGCTCATTCATTTCCAGAAAGTGGTAAGAGTATAATAACGTATTCAGTTAATTAATTATGTTCTTGCTAATAAAAATAAACCAGCGTGGATTTACGACTTCATTTTATTCGAATACAAGTCTTTCGATTAATAATGATTTATTAAATTAAAACTACACTTCAAATACCAAGTGTCTAATAATTTATTCAGTAACTAATAATGTTCTTAGAATTATATGCATAAAAACAGCTCTAGAGTTACGGCTTCATTTTATTGGATTTCGAATCTTCATGACGTTTTATGTATCTCCGATGTAATCGAATGCCGAGGAAATATGACGGCTATTCCATATATGTGTCAGGTCAAGCCATCCAAACGATGCATAAATGAAAAATGTACCTGTAATGTTGGAAATTTCGCTTTTCATTTTCACAACAAATTGGGAGTATATTGCTATAGATGCGAATATTGTTGCTTCACTTTACTGTATGTTTGCATTTCGTTATTAATATTCAAAGGAAAATGAAAAAGGAGATTTAGTGTTTGAACGAAATTAAGTTTCATATGTTTTGAAATTGATAGGTCGGTTTGATTTTGGGGTAATTAGATGAACAATCAAAGAAAGATTTTATAGAGCAGTTATACCATTCTATATTTGGAAAATTGGTAGACAATCTAGAGTTTAGCTATCACAAAATTCACATGTAAAACGAAGCATGACACATACATCTGTTTCATTGCTAACAGATCGATCATTATCTTAACCGCATTCCATCAACATACGAATTGAAGCATCAACTGGTCAGTCGTAATCAAATAAAAACGATATTTACGTAATTGCCCAATGAAATGGTACGGGGTTATACAGACGCGACCGCATTTTAAACGCGTATTAAATAGATATAAACGTTGGTTATTAAGCTCTCGACATCGTTTTAATGAAGATGGAGCGGTTTAGTTTGTGTTATGTTCAGTCTCGAATATTGACTTGCAAAGCTAAATTTACGTTGCTGTACTTTATGTGTGAAGCGGGATTATGATTTAAATATAATGATGTTAGACGTGCATGTGGAATAGGGTTCTAATTTTAATGAAGTAAGTTTTTTATGTCTTTGACTAACATAGATGACATCGTCATCACGATAATTTAAATTATAACGTCTTCGAAGCTTCTTTCTCCAAAATATTAAACGAATTTTTTTGAAAAGCCGTAGCAATCTCGTCCTGATTTGATAAGCATGTAAATCTAAACAGTAAGGTATATAAAATTCGCTTCCTCTTTTATACCATTAAATTCTGTATAACGTCGTTGCGACCGAGCAAGCTTAGGACCTTCTCCATTTGTTCTAAGCCGTAAATCAACCTTGTTACCTTCTTCAAATGTTTTCTTACCATTATCTGCCTTTTACCCTCCGTTCGGTTTCGCTAAGTATAAATAAATCCCATAAAAAGAGAGATTTCCTTGGAACTTTAATTTGAATAATTGATACATAAGCCCTGTATAAGGCGAAAATCTTAGATTTGAAGGGAGCTTTGAAGTTTGAATGACAAACATTATCGTCGACGGATAGATAAAAGGATAAACGGAGTATCGTCACGTAATTTATTATATCTCATTTATTTATTTTTATGTATTGCACGCCTCATAAGCGAAGCGTTGAGGTGGGTACTACTGTC
>CAJQZM010011233.1:0-10922 GCA_907164665.1 Colias nastes | reverse complement strand
CTATTGGCTTGTACAAGAAACTTTGGAAATAAAGTTTTAAGATCATTTTGTTGCTTTATTTTACGCAATTGTTACTAAATTTCAAATGTACCAATTGAAAGTCTTTGACTTCAACAATAAGAACTGGCCTATAGATATTTAAATATGGAATTATAACATTACGTCATCAATATTTTTAAACATCAGAGATGGCAACACTGAATTTACCGGATCCCTCTAGTGTCTAATCTACGGAATGTGTAACTTTGATTGCTTGTAGCGACACACGGAAGTTTGTATGATTTTCAAAAGTTCATACAAAAACTTCTGAAACCATTTCACTGAAATTCAACATTCAGTTCACTGTTCAATATAATAAAACGGCATGAATTAAAAACTAACTTCTTAAAATGCTGCTAATGATTGATTTCAATGTTAAACATATAAGTCAATAAATGGATTATTAATAAAACGCAAAAACAAATCTAATACATCAATCACCACACATCTATAAATATTCACCAACTGCTAAAACCCTATTTATAATATTCTATCTTGAGTATCTATTTAATCCACCGCAGGCACTTCTTAAGTAATGCAAATGAATCTCAAGTGATCAATGAACTAACGGATAGACGGATATGCAGGTTGCATAATGCATTGATGTTGTGAAATAAAAAACTAGGAACAGAATATAGACACGATACAAACTTTGCAAACCTTTTTCATAAATTGAGTTTTCAAAATTCATTTAATAACTATCTAACTAGTTAGGTAATTTCCAGTAAATTTTTAACTCAATAGCTAAAATTATCAAGAAAATCCTAGTTATCTCTTACCATTATTCAAATAAGCATGGCGCCATGGACGTATAAAAAAAGACGGACGCCGTATTACGAACAAACAACGTGAAGCCACCATAGTAAGCTAGTGATCGTGTAAAGACAATAAACACGCACACACTCTCACCATAGTAAGCTAGTCGGCCGCCATTACGTCGTGAACTACCGACTGATTAACTGCGTCACTGTTTCACAAAAAATATTTAAAATGCCGTCTTGCGTGGTTAAATGGTGTCGCAACAGTACAATTTTAAATAACAAAACACAAGGGATTACATTCCACAGGGAAGCAAGTTATTTCTTTTATGTTTTAATGACAAAATTATTACGGCAAAATTTATAGAAAAAAATACAGCCGCCATTGTCATCAGGACAGCTGTTGCCATGGCAACATGGCACACACACATGGATGTTTCGCCGCCATTACTAGGCTTCACTCAATGTTTAGGCGATATACCGTCCGTCTTTTTTTATACGTCCATGCATGGCGCTTTCAATCCTTGCAATTATGTTTTCTTTAGAAAAATTAAACTCATTATTATTAGGTAAGTACGATTTTATTATATGTATAGATTATGTAAGGATATGTACAATGTGTAAGGAATAATAATAAAGAGGCCCAATAATATCAAAGTAGTTACCTATTAAAAAAAAATCACTTTTGATCAATAATTTATTTTCATTAATAAATGAAATCCTTAAAAGAAACATGCGTATTTCTCCATTATTTAATTTTGAACTTTACACATAAAATAAGGTCATAGAGATGTTATAAAGTTACAAAATAAACAAATCACCGAACACGACATTTCGACCTTATTTCCTACAGAATAAGGATAATAGTACCGCAGAGGGCAAATAGTGAATAGAGTGACGACCTCACACATGTGGATACCATGTGCTGAATGTACCTCGTGAGAAATTTCAATTTATTTTACTATTATTAAATATCGTTAGTAGAAATCCAAATAATAACTCTCTATATACATATAGTGTAAACAGTAATTATATCTGTCAATAAGAAAGTCAAGGTTTTAAAATAAAAATATTCCTAAGAAATTCAGTGCGCCAATTTCAGTGATCAGTAGTTACAACAAAATTTAATATTATTTGTTGTGTTATCATTATTATTTTACAGTTCAAACATTTTTTATAATATCACATTTTCGTATTCTTCCACGACAAAACTCTTTACTAGCAACCTTCATCGATTCCAAATGATTCCAAATGTCAAAAAGAACAAAATATTATGATCTGTGGAGACCGCACTGAGCGCGGGAAAAAAAGACAGGTCACCAGTCACCTCGACCCTCGTGACCTCACCGGTCACGGGAGTTCAGTTTTGCACTGATGTTAATTATTGGAAGTTATTTCAGTTTATATTTCATTGTTTATTTTAAAAGGTTGTTTCTTATTAATTTTGTTACGGTATTCTAAAAAGAACTGTGTATATTAAGAACGAAGTTAAATTAAACAGTGCAAAGAAGACTGCGAACCTGAAATATAAAAAGAAGAATTTTATAATGTTATAAAGCAAGTTATGGATAAAGTAAGTATTTTTAATTTGTTAACTTATCGTTTAGATTTATTTTATAGATTTCGAGAACCTGTGAACTTTCTTTTAATACCTACGATGCATACCTACCTAGAATAGTTTGATAATTCGAATTTCGGAGTGTTTCGACTTTGTTGGATTTAAATTGTTTTAAATAAGCAATCTAGATTCTAGACCTATTTTATGTTAAATGTAAATTGTCTACATAGTGTTACATCTTATGGATTTTATTACTTTCACTTATAAAAATGTATCGAATCATAACATTCATCATATCGTAAATATCAAACGTATCGAGCAATAAACTATCATTTTAAACTACATTATTGCACAATAAATAATTTCTCATCACCACATATTGCTTGTTTATATTCGCAATTTCTTAGAAAGGCAACAGTGTACAAATGTGTTATTCCGTTTTATGCAGTTCCTTGGAACTTCGCAATAAAGGGCAGTGTGATCCTTAATAGGGTTGCCATAAAATGATTAAAATCTAATAGGTTTTTTGCTGTTTTTACCTTTTTTTTAATTAGATTTTAAAGACTTGGATGTTGGAATTTGTTTGTTATCTTTTCTAATTATAATAATATGCCTGCTGTGCCTGTGCTGTTACTAATTTTTGTTTCTTAAATAAATTCTTATTACCTACCTACCTACTTAATATTACGATAAGTCTCAACACGAATACCTACCTCCGTAGATGTATAAGTTATGGTTTAAATTTTGTAAACTAGTTATAAAATAGGCAATGTTTATAAATAAAAAAAGCTTTTCGCGTGTAAGATAACGACGCTTGACGATATCCATTGATTACAACAACAACAACAACATCGGTGCAGTAGTATTTGAGTTTATTGCGAAACTAGCTTACCGCCCGCGGCTTCGCCCGCTTTGACTAAAACCTAATAAATTATATACTAAAACCTTCCTCTTGAATCACTCTATCTATTAAAAAAAACCGCATCAAAATCCGTTGCGTAGTTTGAAAGATTTAAGCATACAAAGGGACATAGGGACAGAGAAAGTGACTGTTTTATAATTTATACTAGGAATGTAGTGAAGACGAACAGACAAAGGCGATGGAGTAGGCACTTTGTTTACGTAGGATGTGGCGATAGTTTTTTTAGAAAATTGTAGTTGTTTTAATAAAAAGCTATACCTAAGCCTTACGGAATACAGACAATTCCTGATGTTTCAGTTTTGCGTACAAAAAATATTTATGTTTTATCCTATATACATATATTCCTTCCTGCCATGTCCATAATTTCCAGCAATCGTAAAGATTATTTCTCTGGAATTTTTATGCGTCGACTTCGATATTGGAATGACCTAAATAAAAGTCTTATAACCGAATATTTAAAAGAAACCGAGTTAATTTCTTAGAAGTTGCATTCGAGTCGATTTATTTTTTCTATTCATTAGGTCGTCTGTCAATCAAATATAATGAGACGACTCCTACGCAGTTTCGATGTTTTTAATTGATTTTATTTTGGCTTCCGAAAATTTGCGTAATATGGTGAAAAATTATTATAATATTATAAATGCGATAGTTTGTGAGGAAGGATAGATGTTGATGATTGTTACTCTTTCCTGTCACGCAAATATTACTGAACCGATTACAATGAAATTTGGTATAAGTAGTAGCTAACTGAAGAATCAGAATAGACACAGGGTTTTCTTTGAAAACGCGGGCGAAGGCGCGGGCGGAAATCTACCTACTGTAACTTATAGGTAATTGGGGATAATATCGGTTTAAACAGTTATGTATTCTCTACAGTCTATAGCGTAAAGGCATTATCTCCTTATGATATTGTTTAAGATAATTATGTAAATATTTAAACACGTTAAACTTTACCGTTAAATACCCAAAGGCAAGGTATAATTTATGCCCATTCATATTTAAACGGTGTCCTGGCCATGAAGTCTTGGTATGTGAAGAATATACATACTTAGTTAACAAACACAACATTACAAATTATATAATACTAGCGGTCCGCCCCGGCTTCGCCCGTGGTACATATTTCGCAATAAAAAGTAGCCTATGTTCTTTCTCAGGGTCTAAAGATTATCTGTGCCAAATTTCATCAAAATCGGTCCAGTAGTTTATGAGCCTATTCATTACAATCAAACAAACAAACAAAGTTTTCCTCTTTATAATATTAGTACTTATTTAGTGTAGATATGTAATATGTATGTATGCAATTACTCGATGCACGGACAGAAAAATACGTAAGTAAAAAAATAAATTAAAGCAATACTTACACTTGTTTTTTGGACAACCTGTGTAAACTTTCTTAAAGTTATAGCACAGTATACCTATTATACTGTGGTAATATTAGATGACATTTAACTAGTAAGATAGAATGATGGTTTTGGCACCCACAACCAAGCATAATTTTATGGCCTTTTTGTATCCTATTAAAATGTTAAAATAATGTGCTTAAAAGTAGAATCAACGATACCACTTACCACGATTCATTGGCTTTAACTAAACTTTGAACTTACTAAAGTTAAGGTTCTTTTATTTTTACAAAAAAATTTCGACTATATACATTACATATATACATTTTTCTAAAGTATAAATCAGATACTTAACATGAATAGCATTGACATACGAAATATCAAATAAATAAAGATAGGTTAGAATAAAACTATACCTATAGTACCTACCAAAAATAAGGAGAGTATGGAAACATTAAAAAAACAACTATCCTTTGAGAACACCAATCATCAATTTTATATTACACACATAGATATCTTCATATACGACAAAGTACTCGAAAACCGGTAGCTAACAATACATGCATAAACTTAAAATGCATGTAATATGAAAATTTATCGCTCCCAGTTCGCGGTAGGGCCGTAAATTGTTTATTGGTAAAGGAAGCTGTTGTATGTAGGGCGGCACAGTGTGGTTAGGTATTAACCGACTTTGAAAAAAGAGGGTATAGATTTCCAAAAAAAGGTGTATTGTGAGAGCAACATTTTCATACATTATGCTATCTAATAAGGGCTTCAGGAGATAAGAAAGGCACACAGATATTTTACAACACTTGCGTCAAGACAACATTTAAATGTACCTAAGTACTTATGTTTATTCTTAAATACATTGTAAATGGTACTTTAATAGTATGTGTTTAGGAGCTGTTTTATAGTTCTTTGCTCTTTAATATATATAACAATAATGCTCTCTATTAGTATCACTACATAGTATAAAACAAAGTCGCTTTTTCTGTCCCTATGTCCCTATGTATGCTTAAATCTTTAAAACTACGCAATGGATTTTGATGCGGTTTTTTGTAATAGATAGAGTGATTCAAGAGGAAGGTTTAAGTATATAATTTATTAGGTTTTAGAAAAATCGGGCGAAGCCGCGAGCGGAAAGCTAGTTATTTTATACAATACGGTCTACTGTATGACCTACTTACTACTACTATAAATTCTCGAAACGCAAACTTTACCAGCCCATTGCAGTATACTTTGAAATGTTACAATTATAACACAATAATTGAGTAAAATATACTCTGCGTACGTGACTTCGACTCTCGACGGTAGCCCTTATTTATGAGTTTGTGGCAAAGTTCCATGTTAAATTAACCATGTAATTGTGCAGGTTATGAAATATTTGAATATTTTTTATGTAACTAGAAGGGCCATTTATTATTTCACGCGTTGTTTATAAACACATCAATCATTCTAAATAAACATAATAATTGATATCAGATATTTTTAGATTTTACCAAACCAAATCCCTTTTATTATGAATCACATAATATAATATAATAGATACTACACTACTACTGTATAACATCAATCAATCAATGTCGAAAATAATAAATGTCTATTAATTAAAATTAAGTATTTATTTAAAATTATATATGTATGTTTATCAGCCATCTGGTTTCCATAACACAAGCGAAAGCTTAGTATGGGATCAGATCGTGCCGTTTGTGAAAATTGTCCTGAAATATTCATTTATTTCTATTATTTATTTAATAAATATAATAAAAATTAAAAAGTAAACATAATAAAATCTAAACTTAATTTAACAATAATGAGTTAAACTACAGGTTCAACTAAATATCATTAATTTAGTTTCAGAACTTTCTTAAGTTCTTAACCTTCCGAACGGCAGGTCAGTGATCTTTGACTTTTGCATTGCAACGTGCTTTCAATTAACCGACTTTGAAAGGGATTGCCAATCACAGTGAATCGGTTGTAAATAAACACAAATTGATAGATAAATAGAACTTCGTGATTACGATAATAATTAATAATTATGCTTCGCTGTTTCATCTACCTATAGAATTACAAAATCAAATCTCTTTAATAATATGGTGGCAAAAAATAAACTAAATATAATCATTGCTTTTATTACGAACTTTATTACTGTTTATTTTGGTTTAAGTCGCAGCAAACAGTCTGCAATAGCCAAAAGGTATATATTATAGCATAGCATAACATAGATAAAACACAACAAACAATAAAGCGATTCGAACAAAATTAAACAGCGCTATTAAAAATAAGAAGAAACAACAAATTAAGAATAAAACAAACGTCAAAAAATAAAACAAAACAAGACGCATCGCTCAGTTTACAATCACAGATAACAGATTGCGAGTTCTTAGATTCCTGTAAGTAGATATTTTTTAACTGACCCTTGACCGTAGAATTCACTTTCCGAGCAGCAAGCTTTGAGATACCAATAATATTATTTAACATTAGAAAAGACAAATTTGGATAATAAAAATCTAATTTTAATCTTATCTTCATGCAATTTTCTTTCTGCAAATTTATTACCATATTTGGTAAGAAAAAAATAATTTTGATTTTCCCGTAAAGTACCTACGTATTTAAATTCGCCTTGCTTGACGTGGAGACCATCACACATGATACTCCACAAAATCAACTAAAAAATGTGTCCAGCAGTTTTTGAATCGTAAATGGTGACATAAGAAAGAAATTACAGCCAAAACTGGAAGAAGAAAGAAAGAAAGGTAATTATGCATTTATAAACTACGACAAGCTTGTGATCAAACAGGGAAAACCTGTGAACGAGAAACGCAAAAGCCAACCTTCAACCTCGCCCATTACGAAAGAGCACCCTCGGAAACAACAATTATCATCAAAGGCATATCGCCTAAACGCTTTCGACGTTATGAGGAACAGAAGTAACTCTCTGCCTTCTGCCAACTTACAAACTAATCAGAATGCATAGGAAATTGTCATCAGCCGCCGGAACAAAACTTTAAATAAATATAAACCGAAAGAAAATATTGAGAAAACATTCCCCAACCCGACTTGTCCTCGTGGGGAATTAGACTGCAACCCTCCACCTAACACAAATATAAATATAGATATAGAAACAGACCAAGACGCGAAACAAACTCTCAAAATTTGTACTTATAACGTACGAACACTTTCATCAACAGAACGATTTCTTGAATTAAATAATGCTCTAAAAAATATTAACTGGGACATTCTAGGTCTCTCAGAAATCCGGAAAATGGGGTGTAAGATTGAACTGTATAGTGATCTTATCTTTTGCTACATTGGCGAAACTCAAGGTCTATATGGAGTAGGATTTATAATAAAGAAACAATATAAAAACAACATTACCAACTTCATAGGAATATCAGAAAGAGTCGCACTTCTGCAACTAAAATTTGAATGCTTTTCGCTGTCAATAATCCAAGCATATTCGCCAACGGAAAGATCAACAGAAGAAGAAATAGAAAAATTCTACAAAGACATTGAATATGCCCACACCAAAACAGAAGGTAAGGTCATTGTTATGGGAGATTTTAATGCGAAAATAGGTAGTCCGAAAGTAAACTATTATCCAGTAATGGGAAAATATGGTTACGGAGTGTGTAATGAAAGAGGCGAACGTCTCTTAAGCTACGCACACCAACACAAACTGTCAATAATGAACTCATTTTTCAAAAAGAAAGAATGTCGTAGATGGACTTGGCAATCTCCTGACCAAAAAACCAAAAATGAAATTGACTTTATAATGATAAATCAGCATAAACTTATAACTAATATTGAAGTACTAAGTAACTTTAAATTCTTTTCCGATCATAAATTAGTGAGAGCAACACTACTTTTAAAGATTCCAGTAAAGAGCAGAAAAACCTACACAACACCACCTACTATCCCTAAGACAGAAACAGACATCAAAACCTACATCGAAATGCTACGAACACATATAGAAGATATAGAAAGAGACCGTATTGATATCCAATCATACTACAACATCCTGGAAAAAGGTATAACAGAAAGCTTAAAATGCAAGAATAGTAAACATCCTCAACAAGAAAATATTTTCTCTAATGACACAATCCAACTTATAAAAAGACGCACGGAACTACAACACTCAAAGAATAAAACTAAGGATATGAAAAACGAACTCAGCAAAATATACAAAGAAACCAATAGGTCAATCCGTAAAGATTATAACAAACACAGATATGAAATTATTTCAAGAAACATTAAATATTTTAGAAGTGCTAAAAAAGCATATAAAGAATTATCCACACAAAAGTCATGGATTCAAAAACTCAAAAATAATTCACTTGAAACTAACTCTAGAAGAGATGTAATAAGCCATGCAACAGATTTTTACGAAAAGCTATACAGGAAACAAAACAACATCGAGATAAAAGAACAAACACCACTCATAAATACGACGGACTGCGTTAAACAAATTGATGAATCTGAAGTTTTAGAACATATTAAAAAACTGAAGACAGAGAAAAGTCCCGGACCAGATGGTTTATGTAATGAAGCCCTTAAAATAGGAGCACCTATTTTAACGCGCCATTTCAAGCAATTATTCAACATGATACTAGACGAAGAAAAAGTACCTAGACAATGGTGTACATCAGATATAATTCTACTCTTCAAGAAAGGAAGCCCATTGGATATAGGAAACTATAGACCTATAAGCCTGCTAGCTAGTACATACAAACTATTTTCATCTATAATTTTAAAGAGAATATCCGATGACATTGATAAACAACAACCGAAAGAGCAAGCAGGATTCAGGCCAGGTTTTAGTACAGTGGACCACATACAGACATTAGAACAGGTTATAGAAAAATACAGAGAACACAATAGACCTCTGTATGTGGCCTTCATTGACTACAGCAAGGCTTTTGACAGCATCAGCCACTGCTCAATCTGGAACGCACTGGAACAATTCCATATCAACTGTAAATACATCAATATCTTGAAATATATATACACAAATTGCACGAGTAGAGTAAAATTAGAAACTAGGGGTGACGAAATAAAAATAGAACGTGGAGTGAGACAGGGAGATCCTATTTCTCCGAAACTGTTTATTGCAGTACTTGAAAGTATTTTTCAAAAACTAGACTGGAAAAACAAAGGTGTGTATATAAACGGACATTATTTAAACCATCTGAGATTCGCTGATGATATTGCCATACTTGCTGAAACTGCCAAAGACCTTGAAGAGATGATGAGATCACTGGACTACGAAAGCTCTAAAATCGGACTAGAAATGAATGTAAACAAAACCAAGATATTAACCAACAATCATGAACGACCAATAGCTATAAAAGGGAACAATATAGAATATGTCAGTGATTACATCTACTTGGGGAAGCAAATCTCATTTAAAACGACAAGTAATGAAGAAGAAGTAACAAGAAGAATCAACGCAACTTGGAAAAAATTCTGGGCACTGAGAGAAATCTTAAAAGGAAACTACAACTTGCACATGAAAAAGACTATATATGATACATGCCTACTACCCTGTTTGTTGTATGGCTGCCAAACCTGGATATTCACAAATAAAATAAAACAAAAAATCAAATGCAGTCAAACAGCGATGGAGAGGAGCATATTAAAAATTAAAAAAATACATAAAGTTAAGAGCGAAAATATTCGTCAAAGAACTAGATTCACTGATGCTCTCAAACACGCACTCTCACTAAAGTGGAAATGGGCAGGGCACATCTCACGATATGAAGACCGAAGGTGGACCATGGAAGCTACAAGATGGAATGGACCAAAGGGGAAAAGGAATGTGGGTCGACCATTAAAACGGTGGGCTGATGATATAATACACGTCGCAGGAAAAGACTGGATAAAGACAGGCAAGGACAGAGAGTTATGGAAAAGGATGGAGGAGGCCTTTACCCAAATAGGGGTCGAAATCTCTTAGATAATATAACTAACACTAATTATAAGTAACCTTGTAACTACTTACTAACAAAATTGTATATTAGGTATATAATAAGTGAGATTTCGAATAAATGGCTTATTTATTTATTTTATTTATTTATGTATTTTAACTTATGAAATATATGGAAGTGTTAATACTTCAAATAATTAAAATTTATCTGACTCTACATTTGAACTTTTTACATCATGCAATGATATTTCTCTGAAAATAAACATACATTATTATATCCCAAAATACGTCTGTCAAAGCAGAGCTATAAAAAGCATAGACAACAAAACAAGGCATCGTAACTTGTAAGTAATATGGCAGATTATTATAGCCCTATTCC
>CAJQZM010011230.1:0-17955 GCA_907164665.1 Colias nastes | reverse complement strand
GGTTAGGTACTAATTTCTAAAGCTACTTACTAGCGGCGGCGCGTACACATCTATAATTGCATGGTGCAAATTAAATAAAACGACATATACTTTCACATGTAACAAGTAAGGTAACAAGGTCGAATGCGATTTTTGATTTCCCAGTACAGAAAAATCTAGTTATCTATAGCTAGAAGCTCGAACATCAAAGGTGGATCAATATTGTACAGTACCTACTGAAAAGTTCATTCAATTTCCGTCAGTGTTTGGAGCGAGGCGTTACATACTTTAATTAATTAATAGTTTTCCGCTCGTGGCTCTGTGTCCAACAGGGTGTCACGTTTTGTATTATGAAGTTTTTCACCCACTAATCTCTCCTATTTTACCTACAATATGCATTTTCCTCTACAGTACTTCCCCTACGAGTAGGTACTCTTATAATAATTTATCTACTAAGGATATTAGAATTTATATGTCTACCCATTCTCCCCTAAATGTCCTCCGTTTCTATTTAAAACGGGATAAAAACTTAAAAGAGTACTACTAAATAAACTGTTTTTTATTTTAATAGCCCATTATATCATAAAATTTTTCACATTTCGGCGACAACGTAAAGATTTTCAGTTTTCACCTCGCAATAAATGAAAGACGAATTCCATCACAGGAATTTCAATTCAGCGAGACATAATCGTGAATGATAACGCCAGGGAGTATATTAAAGTGTTAGGTGAAGGTCGGGACACGGGACAAGGATCCAATACGCGCTGGGATCAATAGACAATAGAGTATTGACGTTTATTATCTGTGAAATCTGCGAACGGCGGGAAATCTTTAGAGGTTTTGACAGGTTTTATCGTTATCGTTTGATTATAAATTAATAGTAATCATGATTATAAAATCTGTACAAAAAAAAACTGATTATAAAATTTCGACTAAGAATTCATAATCTATCTAGTGTTATTTACAAACCTTTAAAATTTCTCTAAAACTCACTGAGTCCTTATTAATATATTCTGATATCTAATGATAACATTATATAAATTAGCTCAAACATCGCAAACGGTCTGTACCTAATGACGAGGAAAGGAGGAATTAATCAACCTTTCAGTGCTGGCCTTAGATATAATTAATTGAATTCCAGCCCCGGACGCCTCAAGGCCGCTGAGCGGGACAAAGAGTAATGGAGATAGCTTTAGTACTGTATTTGTAAGCTTTGATAAATTTAATGCGATTTGATATAATGATTTTACGGTACTATTGTTTGAGAATATAAAATGGTCCAGAATATAACGTCGAATATGTACCTATAGCAGTCCGCAAGTCGATTTCTTTCTACCTTTTCGATTTTCTTATTTTAAATGATAATCTTTTTCTTTAAATCAACAATAAAAATACCTACATTTAAGAATTAAAAACCCTAAATGTGAGCTTTTATTTTACCAATTTATGTGTCCGAACATTATTATTTGGCAAACAAATGTGAATGTTGTATAGTGTATAGGTACTGTTTGAATACCTAGCTCTCGATTCTTCATTCCCTTTTCAATCTCATCTAATCCTGAAATCTTTGCTTATTTCTATTTCGATACTCCTATGTACGGATTACTGATACTTACACAACTATTGCTCCCGGTTTCATATACATACCTACCATTAAAAAAAAATCAGTTTCTTAAACTTAGACCTACCTTGTTACATATATTCCGTTAGAATTTCGTAACAAATATGGAAAATTATTTCGTTTCGTTTTTTGAAAGCGGTTTTATTTTTGTTAATAATTTATATAAAAAAATACCATGCAGAAAACTGATCAAGTGCAAGTTGGCATTTAAAAAAAGCTTTTTTTTTATCAATGGAAGAGCGACCATTTTCACAACATTTACCCGACAAAAAACTGTTGCAACTTGCAGGCTCCACCTATTGATATACCTAAATAATGGTTGCAGTGTTCAGACATTGTTGCAGCATAACTAAATTGTGTCAAACTCTATTAAGCTTTGACTTATAAATATTCACCTTCTATTTCTCATACTATAGATATCGACCAGTTTGACCCACTTGTGCATGTTCATCTAAAATTTAATATAACTTTGAAGCGTCGCACCGACTTTTCTATACGTATGTTGTCTCCAAATTCGACGAAAGTTTGAGACCGAATCAAATTATTAAAGTTCCTAAAATACTATTTTATTGTGGTAAAATATAGGGATCTTATAATAAAGAATTGGAAGGCGATTATTTTCTACACTTATATTTACTTAATTGGAAAATAAATTACCTTTAGCAAATAGAACATTGTTTAGTAAAGGAAAGTACCTATCTACTGTTAAATTAGCTTTAATAAAGAAACGGGAAAAAAACAAAATAAATATGTAATTCAAGACTTTATTAGTTTAGTGAGATATCTACCTACTATTAAATATTGTTGTAAGATATGTAGGTAAGATATTAAATAACTGTTAACTAAGTAGGTAACTAGATAGTTACCTACTTAGTTAACAGTTATTTAATATCTTACTTATCTAGTACTTACGTACGAAACAACAGATAACTTCTATCATGTCATGAAGACCATACTGAATTACCGTTTACCTACCTTCATTCAAGAGGAGGCCATTAGTTTAAGCTGTTTTCAGAGGCTCAAGTTACGTGCTCCGAATCAAACGGAGGATTGTAATGAAAGAACTCATCAAGATCGTATTGAATATTTAAATATGTCTTTGAAAATCCCTAACACTCTAATCCTGAAAGCTTTTGTTCGTGACGAAATTAAAGTTATTGTGGATTGAAAATATCGCGCCTTAATTAATATCATATATTATGTAGATTATAGTTTTAAATCGACATAACTAAAAACGATGGATAAATTAAATTTGTCAGTGTTTTTATTACCATTTCAATTACTTAGTTATTAGTAGATTTTTACAATCGATTAATCAATTGCAAAACTTAAACAAAAAGCATAGTATAAAGAGGAATCTATTCAAATCTAAGATAGGTACAAATTGATTTATAACTTTGTGGTAATATATGGTAATACATGGGTTATACCTTTTTACTATACACCTAATACAATCGTACTTAGTATTAATACTATACTGTATTTAATAAGCAGTTACCTACCTATTCAATATCTTCTATTACCTACGTGCGATTACCGATAGCTCGTTAGGCATAATTTAATATCAACACATTTTACTTTGATACAATTTATGTATAAATAGGTCAGCTTTATCATCAAATTTGATGCTCCAATAACTCTAAATGTTGTTTTCATGAGCTATGTAACGAGAACGGAATAATTTGAGATGAGACCATTTGATACAGGAATCACCGCTGTATTTCATCGTCGGAATAAAGTATTGAGGAAATAAATAGGGGTGACTTTAGGGTTGTCAACGCTTTCACCAACAAAAGTTATTTGGATACGTATAATATGCGTATAACGTACGTTCAAAGAAATATAAATATATCACCTAATATAATAACATTCTTTGGAACGCTTAGAAGTTTATTGTTATGTATAACACTATAATAAAGTGGAATCTAAGTATTTTTACCCCAGATCGAGCATCGTTTTAAGTTAAAGCAATTACCTACCACTTCGATTTGCATTTTAAATGTTAAAATTATAAATTGTTAATAGATTTAAAAATGTTTGATTTTTAGGTCACAAATACTTTTAATTAGTTAGTCGAGAGACTAACTTATTACAGATTCAATATATTATGATTATAGACCCGTCTGTATAGACAGCCTTATAGAAATTTCCCTAAAAATACTGAAAATAAATTCTTCACATCAAACGCATCTCATATCGATTTAAAACAAAATACAAATACTGAGAATATTGAAACTTCAGATAATAACGATCGAAAAATCAACCCCGAAATAGATTCTTATTATTAGGCTACCCTAGGAGGGACTTAGTGGAGCGTTTTCTTCGTTATTATTTATTCTTCAACTTTTCGGCCTGCTTTAATTTACTATCATGAGACTAACAATCACTTGTTGCGAAAATGCCTATCTTTTATATAAATGTGTATAGAAAACGCGGACAAAGTAATTGCGTAGAACATAACCATAATATACCTATTAGTTTATTATAACTTGAAGTTTAAAGTTTACATACCTACCATAATTAAATGTAACGGTCACACATACTGATTAAATTATGTAGGTATACGAATTATCCGATAAGATTGCTTGAAAGAGCTTTAAGAGAGCTTTAAGAATTTAATCTCTAATACATAACTTATAAGAAATCACGATTAAGACATCTAAGAAGCTCTCAACAATAAAAAAAAAATAAACGCAATATAAAAACAATGTACATTGAACCAACATCTTAGACCCAATAACAAAGGCCATACAGCAAACTATTGCTAATTAACGTCCAAAAAAATACACCTAAAGCAAAGATACAAATAAACATTGCTATCACTACTCCTTACTACAAGTAGTAAAAGGGCATACCTCGACCGTTCGCTTCGACGTCTGCCTGCGCACTGTAGATAAACCCCGCCCTATATAGGGAAGCTTTCAGCTGTGTCATAGATTATTTCGCAGAACCGCCGACTCAGCTATAACGAGTGCAATTAGGCGTGAAGTTATCTTTGTTTTGAATATGTACCTACAGAAAGTGAATAAATCTGAGTCGATGCTTTTTGCTGAATAGTTATTGCATTTTTTTTAATGAAATCAGCAACATAGAAGTATTATTGAAGTCCTATTTTGATGCATAATATGTTATATATTTAGTTAGCTAAAGATATTTTTCAGATAACGGTGCTGTGCAAAATAATGTATTTTATGGCGAACGAAAATCACATTACTTTCATATTGAGACTACTCAAATAAGAAATATACATATATAATTTATTTAAACGTTATTACTTATTAACATGAATAACGATACAAAGAGTTCTCCCAAATAGTCGAACGAAAATCTATAAATCCGAGAAAAAAGTATCCCATTCTTTAGTCTGCTAACATAAAATCATATATGACAATATCGCTCCGTTGCGAAGTGAAATAAACACAAACTATCAAACACTCTTTCGTGTTTACAAATTATATTAGTAGGTAAAGATTTTATTTGTCTACACTACGTCTTTATCTTTGGAACAGCTGAACTTTAATCAGAAAATTTTAATCAGTTTTTCGCTGAATGATAGAAAAGCAACAAAATGGTGTATCTCGGAAATATCAACAGCTTCGCGAGTGTGGTAATGTATATTTTGGCATTTGTTAAGAA
Organism: Colias nastes; assembly: GCA_907164665.1. NCBI lineage: Eukaryota > Metazoa > Arthropoda > Insecta > Lepidoptera > Pieridae > Colias > Colias nastes. The sequence continues at coordinate 12,719 of CAJQZM010011230.1, read as the reverse complement.
AAAACTACAAAATAGTTGATATGATTCTTTAATAACACAAGTATGGATAACACAATCACAAGGGACATCCATAAAAATATTATCGTAATATTATAGACATAGGTTACACTCCAGCTTCAGTATTGAAGAATAGTAAAATAATTAAATAAAATGGTTTAAAACGATAAACAACATTATTGCGTTAAAATCATATTTTGACCTATTTTATATGTGCTTAAAATATTAAGATTTCAGCCAATCGTATCAAAATCTTTAAAATTTATTTGATTGTTAAATTCCGGTATATCTCTCAAAATAATAGTTTTTTTTTTATATGGTATAGACTAAAGAGCAAGGCAACGACGAGGTGATGAAGGTGGCAAACTTAAAATATAGCTGTATTGACATAAAAGTTTATATACACAGAACAATAAAAACAGAATACAAAACATATTCGTAATATAAATAATGAAATAGAGCAAATATATTAAGTATATCGTAAGTTACTTATATAAAAGTTTATAAACTATGATGAGAGGCACATAGAATCTTGACTTATTACGCCCTATACAGTTTGCTAAAAATTTTAAATTATATTAATATCTTTTTATAATTAAAAGTATTGATATTTAAATGTAAAATTAATCTTAAAATGAACAGTCTAATACGACCAACTAGGAAACCAGAATCAAACTTAAAAATTACAATAGTAATATAATTCGAACTCCTCCATAGCCTGAATTTTATATTCCAAAAACGTCGGTTGAATAATATCCATGATAATAAATAAAATAAACTTAATATCATATATTTATTTATACTTCTCCAATAAAAATTAGAACTTTTTGTTTATACAAAATTAATCTTCTGAGTAAATTTACTTATCCTATTATTAGTCTATCAAGAAGTTAGATTTATATTGTAAAACAAGCCTCATTGAGTATTTTAAGATCGAGCTACAGACCAAATAAACTAGATTACTAATTAGGCGCCAATAATATTAAAAGTAAAAAGGTCAACACAACATTCGATCATTAAAAGCGGCACTCTAACGCACACGCGATTAAACGTCAAAGTAAGATGGCATGATTCAATCATCGCGAGCGAAAAAGAGACGTCAATTCTGACTAATTAGCCACCTTTTAACGTGCTGCTCTTGGAGCGCGTTCCGCGATTGGCATACAGCCCCGCATCACGCGTTGCAACGCGTACAGCTACTTACAATATGACTGTTTTAACTCTAATACGCACGTCGCGTCTGCGCTTGTCATGCGTTTGCCGTGCGGAACGGCAACGTCGCAAGAGCCGTTTGTCGTACGGAAAGGCAACGTCGCGTCAGCCTCTCGTCATCCATTCACCGTGCGGAGCGGCAACGTCGCGTCAGCCGCTGCACAAGCGTTCACCATGCGGAGCGACAACGTCGCGTCATACGTTCGCCTTGCGGCGCGGCAACGTCGCGTCGCGTTGAACATGGACAGTTTTATTTCTTCGCTAGATTCAAGCGAGCATTTGTCCTACAATTATCAATTATTGATGAAAGCGCATGACGTGCGTATTACTGCAGTAATAGGACAATAAAGTAAATTTGACATTTTTTTTAACGATATAACAAGTAGAGTTTCATACCACTATTAACAGCATAAAAATCAAATGTGTTTTTTTAATGCATATATAAATAATTGTATTCCTCAAATCATATAATATTTTTATACACTCAATTAGGCACTAGAAATCGTTATGTAACCTAGTTTATTCATGATCTGCAGAAATTTAAAATTATTAGAATTAATAAAGACAATATAAACTAATAACTATATCTCACTAAAATATTTTTGCCAAAATACATGACTAAAGCAAAGCTAAATTTTAAAATTCATTATAACACAGTTTAACAAGAAGTAATTAATATAAGACTAATAAATTTTAATATTTAAAATAATATACAGCTTAATAACTAAGTTTAAAGTATAATTTTTTCATTAAATATGTATAATAGGCACCTTTTTATAAAACTTTTTATTTTCAATCTATAATCCAAGAAACTTGCAATTTTTTTTCCTAATATCGATTCCAAAGATTTAATATTTTTAGATACAAATAATGTAAAATGCTATTATAGCACGATATTATTTAAATTAAAGAAATATTTTACAATTTTTAAAATAACAACTTTCTTTGTTAAAATCAAAACATCAAATTTAATTTGTACATTAAATCTATAATGTTTTAGTCTGTTACAGTACTATTGATTCATAGTACCCTGTACCACGAAACCGAAATTATCTTCAAAACACTAAAACACATCACTTACATTCTTCCAATATCACTTCAAAAAACCTCCATACAAACCCTAAATTTCTCGTTAACTCTTTTCCGGCGACAAATTAATAGTGATATCACCAACATTAGTTTTATCCAACAGATTTGTGAACGTGATAGTTATGCGTCCGTCCGATTCCTTCGGCATATCTGATTGTTGGACGTCATTCTTGCCGTCGTTGCCCTCGTAGTGTGTCGGGTAATGACGTTTCAGTTCACGCAATAGACGGAATTTCATTTGACATACGTCGCATCTGAAAAAAAAATGGTCTGTTCGAAGTATTGTAGAACAAAGGAAGAAAAATGTACTGTTTGATTAATGGGAAATAAAACACCAAAAAAATAAAGTAAAACACCAAAAAAATAATACTACCTACCAATTGCATAGAAAATGACGAAAAACAAAATGACAAATGACAATAAATACAAAACATATGCATAATACAACAGAAATGGGTCTCAAGATTCTCAATAAGTATAATATAAAAGAAAACCTATTAGTTTTTGTAACCTGAACCCTTATAATAATTTGTTATCTTGGCAGAGGTAACACATTAAGCCAGTATTGATGACAAAATAACAAAACACACACATTATCTCATTGCCCCGCAGAAAGAAAATAAATTGCACTACGCGCCAAAAATTTTCACATCAAAAAAAAATACTTGTCACACTACAAAAAAAAAAAACAACTGTCACACAACAAAAAAAACTTGCCACGCGCCAAAAAAAACTTGTAACACGCCACAAAAAAAAAAGCAAAAATTCAAAAATCGAACCACCCACTGGTATATATTCTGGCCCACGTGCATCCGCGTGTGCTTTACGAGGTCGCCGCTCTGCGTGAACGCGCGCTCGCAGTACGCGCAGCGGTACGGCTTCTCGCCGGTGTGTATGCGCTCGTGCCGCTTCAGGTGGTCCTTGCACGTGAACCTGGTGGAATAATCGAGAGTTTTTAAAGTCTCTAGAATTTGCTTTTCGCTAAGATATATATCACTGGTTTTGAGAAAATTCTACAAAAAGCTGACAAGACACTTTGCAGATGATAAAATTGAGGATTTTAGGAAATGGATGTGTCGTGGTCATATCGTAGATTTGCTCATTTCATGATATGATCGATCATTTCGTGAAATGGTCGCATTTCATGAAATGCTCGAATGTCTATTGGCCACATCATGATGTGGTTTGGGCAGATCAATGATAAGAAATCGTTTCTCGATATGGCCAACTAAACGCGCGGTTTTTTCATGAAATGATCAAAATTATTTGATCATATCGTAAAATAGTTACATTAATTATTGGTAGAGGCGCTGCAAGCGCTGTGTTTATGTGATAAGATGGCGGCCGCTGGCGAAAATTTAATTATTCGCAGTTTAAAACTTCATAGTTCATTTTATTACAATATGAAGAATGTTTATTGTGTTAAGGTTCAAATTAGCTCAGCAGAGGGATATTGAAGAAAAGATACGTGTATTCACTTTGACTGTTTATTTCATACTAGATTAATCACCTTAATACAAGACAAAACTTAAATGAATTGTAAAATACGCTTGAACATACCGGCGGCCAAAAACAATAGTTTTTTATACAGTAGTAAAATCAACATGAACTCATCTAATAACATTCAAATAAATTTATACAACAACTGTAAATAACATATTAGTGGACTGTAAATTTGTAAATAACAATTGTGTATAAATGTAAACCAAATAAACTAACAATCTTTAGGCAACGCTATCAATTTGTATAATGGCCGTTTGAACTCGTGATTACCCTGGCACTGTACTGTCACCACACGGACATGGTTATCTGCCCCAGGATGTAGATCCTTTACTCTTCCCATAAGCCATCTTGTGGGAGGCATGTTATCTTCTTTAATTATCACCATATCTCCGATTTGAGGTGATGGTACGCTGACCTGCCACTTGTAGCGTTGTTGTAGTGTGTTCAGATATTCAAGTTGCCACCGGCGCCAAAAATCCTGTGTCATCCTCTGTACGAGTTGCCATCTAGACAACGCACCAATCTTCATATTATCATAGCAAGCGTCGGGTACACCAATTAAAGTTTCGCCCACCAAGAAATGACCAGGCGTAAGGGGTGTATCCATATCATCATCGGCTTGACATAACGGGCGAGAATTCAAACAAGCTTCAACCTGGGCCAAGAGAGTACACATTTCCTCATACGTCAAGGTGCTGTTCTTACTAACTCTATTTATGTGCCTCTTTGCAGATTGAACGCCTGCCTCCCATAGACCTCCGTATGATGGCATTCTTGGCGGAATGAAATGCCACGTTGTTCCGTCGTTTTCTAAAACTTCGGCTATTTCATTCGAAATATTACTCTTGCCCGTACTAAATAGATCTTTGATCTCCTTAGCTGCGGCTACAAAGTTAGTTCCATTGTCGCTCCAAAGGTGAGCACAGTGGCCTCTGCGAGCGACAAATCTTCTAAACGCAGCTATAAACGCTTGTGAAGTAAGATCTGTCACAGCTTCCAAATGTATAGCGCGTGTCGCCATGCAGACAAACAAACATATATAACCTTTAGTCGCATGGTGACCACGTCCCTTAGATGTTCTTATCCACACGGGACCAGCATAATCGACTCCACTGTTGATAAACGGCCGATGTCTATTGACTCGCATTGCTGGTAGCTGACCCATGAACTGGCTCTTCACTTTAGCCTTGTCTATAATGCATATCTTACAATTGCGAATACATTGCTTTACTGCCGACTTCACTCCAATCACCCAATATTTTGTTCTAATGTAAGTTAACATTAGTTGTATGCCACCATGGAGCGTTTTTGTATGTGCTTCGTTAACTAACAACCTTGTAATGTGTTGATGACTCGGTATTATAATAGGATGTTTAGTTGTATCTGACAGTGATGCATTCTGCAACCGGCCTCCTACTCTCAAAATTCCTCTTTCGTCTATGAAAGGAACTAATGTTATAAGTGTACTTCGTTTCTTCACTCTTCCTTCTTTCTTTAGCGCTTCTATATCTTTTTCATAAACCAAGTTTTGATAATATCTTATGCATTCTTCTAATATGTATTCCATTTCATGTGATGTTAAATAATGATGTGTTTGTATTGTCCGTTTCTTACCAAATCTTCTACAATATGCGAGTACCCGTTTCATTCTTGACATAGTGGAAAATCTCTCCCAAATTGGCTTTTCTTCTATAATAACATTACATTTTAGCTTCTTCATTTCTAAATCTATTTTTGGAACATCACATCTCTCAAGTTGAAGGTTTGTTTGTTGTAACCAAACCGGTCCCATCCACCAAATCTCAGAATCTACTAGAACACATGCGTCAATGCCTCTGGTTGCAATATCTGCAGGATTCTCGGCAGATTTGACGTGTCTCCAACATTCGTTATCCAAGACTCGTGTTATACCTCCAACCCGATTTGCAACAAAAGTCTTCAAGTGAATCGGTTGACATTGTAACCATGAAAGTACAACCATTGAATCCGTCCAGGCGAATATTTTATTTTTAGGTATCTTTAGCACCTCCACAAGATCTTCAATCAGCTCCGCTAGTAGGGCTGCTGCGCAAAGTTCCAATCTAGGTACCGATACTTGCTTTAATGGTGCAACCTTGGTTCGTGAAGCAAGTATAGTTATATTTACCTTTCCATCATCAATAACCCTTAAATATGTAACTGCAGCGTAAGCTTGAGCGGATGCATCTGCAAAACCGTGTAATTCAACTTTGTCATTATAAAGTGTAGTTTTTAACCAACGTGATATCTTGAGGTTTTGCAAATGTGTAAGTTGTTCTCTGTATCTTATCCACTCTTCGCGTAAATCCGGAGTTAGTTGATCGTCCCATCCTAAGCTGCATAACCACAATCTTTGTATTAAAATCTTCGCAGTAACAATTACAGGCGAAAGCCACCCAAAAGGATCAAAAAGTCGAGCCACATCAGATAGAATTGTCCTCTTTGTTACAGGAAGCTTCATTTCTGGTAAGTTGACTGATACTTTGAATGCATCATCCTTTCTATCCCATGTTAATCCGAGAATTCTTATTATATCATCTAACTTTATATTTATCTTGTCCCTTGTATCAATATCATTTCTTTGTAAATATTTTAATACTTCTTCTGAATTACTAGACCATTTCTGCATTTGAAACCCTCCTTTAGCTAATATCTCTGTTATTTCTTTACACATGTACTTTGTCTTCTCAATATTTTCATTTCCTGTCATGAGGTCATCCATATAGAAAGCCCTTTTAATAACATCAGTTTCCGTATAATTATGCACCTCATCATCTGCTAATTGTATTAAAGTACGCACAGCCAAATAAGGAGCTGCTGCTGTACCAAATGTTACAGTTGTTAGGTCATATTCTTCAATTTGATCATGAGGATTATCTCGCCATAAGATGCGTTGTAAAGGTTTATGTTTACCAGTCATGTTGATCATTCTATACATCTTAACGATGTCCCCCACAACACATATCTTATGCATTCGCCACGCTATAATTAAACTTCTGAGGTCTGGCTGTAACACAGGTCCAATCATCATACAATCATTTAATGAATAGCCATTAGAACCCTTAGCCGATGCATCAAAGACGACTCGTACCTTCGTCGTTTCTTTGTCATCACGTATTACTGCATGATGCGGCAGATAAATAGCATTATCGCTATTGACATTCTTTACCTGTTTCATGTGACCCATTGCCTTGTATTCATGTATAACCTTTGTATATTCTGTTTTCAAATTCTCATCTCTTTCGAATTTCTTTTCTAGTTGTGTAAATCTTCTCATAGCTTGCTCTTTTGTTTTTCCACATAATTTAATCGTGTCTTCTATACATTGTTTTAAGGGTAAATGTACTTCATATCGTCCTGTTAAATCTCTTCTTGTTGTATTCTTGTAAATCTCCTCACATAGTTCTTCTTCTTTTGTTTGAATCTTCTTCTTTCTGTAGACATCTGTTTCTATTTCCCAGAACCTTCTAAGTAAATCATTATCTTCTTCAACCATCCTTGTTATATGTAGTGTTATTATATTGTGTTTGTTATCTATAACCTTTTCATCTCTTCGACCTGATATAATCCATCCCAAACGTGTTTTCTGCACCACTAACCCATCTGACAATTTTACCAATCCTTCTTCTATAATTTTGCAATAGACATCCGCTCCCAACAACATGTCAATTCTTCCTGGTGTATGATAGGTAGGGTCAGCCAATGGTAACATTTGGAGCTCTGAACAGTTTGTCTTGATGTGTGTTGAGGGCAAACTTGTAGAAATAGTCTTAAGAATGTAAGCCCTGACTTCAATACTATCATCTTCTTCTTTCCATCGTGACGAAACTGCGAGATCGACTAGATGTTGTATTTGTATACGATTTCCTTCTCCCACTCCTGAGACTACACCGTTGATTTTGGATTTTGTACAACCCAAAAGTGCCGCTGCTCTCGCAGAAACGAATGTGGCCTCTGATCCCTGATCAATTAAAGCACGAAGCATGTGTGTGTAACCGTTCTTCGCTTTAACCATAACTTGTGCTGTCGCCAATACTTGTTGATCGGGTTGTTCTCTAGAGAAGTGTGCTGTTGTGATGTTTTGTTCTGGTTGTGGTTGTTGATCTTCGTCCGTATGTGTCAGTCTAACTTTATGTAAAAGTGAATGATGTTTTCTTCCGCAAACTCGACATGTTTTCCTTTGTTTACATCGGTATACATTATGATTCGGTTGAAGGCAATTGTAACATAAATAATTCTTCTTCACAAACTCTTGTCGCGCATCAACCGACTGATTAACAAATTTCTTGCAGTTGAATATGTAGTGCTCACCATTGCAATATGAACATAATACCGGTGAAACATGAACATGTGGTGTTTGATAAATATCCCGGCGGCCGTCTTCGACTGTGGCGTGATGTGACTTATATGTTGAAGATTTCTCCCTAGTAGATGTTGTTACTGGCGTGACAAGTTCAAGTGTACGAAACTTAGCTTCAAGAAACTTCTTCAGTTCTGACCATGTAGATAGTTCATCACTTCCATCCTTGTGTGTAAGTTCCTCCCAGTCCTTTAACGACTCTGTATCCAACTTCTGCCCCACCAGAAATATTATTATAGGATCCCAAGAATCGGTGTTAATATTCAAATTATTAAGGCTCTGTATGCACTCTGTTGTTGTATCTAATATTGCTTTAATTTGACTTGCAGACTGGTTCACTACTTTATTTTGGTTAAATAATCTTTTTAAAATAGAAGTAACAATCATCTTTTTGTTTCCAAATCGGCCCTTTAATGTGTCCCACGCTTGTTTATAATTCGACCCGGTAATAGGTATATTTCTTAACAACATCTCGGCTTCACCACAAACACTTGTTTTCAAATAATGTAATTTCTGTACATCCCCTAATGAAGTGTCATGAACGAGCGCTTTAAATAAATCTTGATAAGTGGGCCAGTCTTCATATCTTCCCGAAAAAGTTGGTAATTGTATCCTGGGTAACTTAGAAAACGATTGTTGACCTTCTACGCATGTTATTGACATATCACACGGCGGAGCGGGTTGATTCGGTTGTTTCAATTTAATTAATAAATCCCGTAAGTCGGCTTCTAAGTTGAGATACAAATCTTCATATAAATAATATTCCTCGTTCAGGAAGTATGTCAATATTCCCTTCTGTTCCCGTGGCGTACACTTAACAAGACCGTTGTGAGCTTGCTTAAACGATGCCCAATACTCTTCAATCGTCTGCAATCGCGCTGTGATATAACCTTCCGTTAATCGCTGCTTAGGACACTTCTTTAAGTTCGTTTGTGTTTTTTGTAAAGTACTAGCTAAGTCTTCCAATGTACTTAAATATCCACTTTGTTCCATAGTAGGCGGCGACATTTTTTATATTCGTAAATAGTAAGTAAAATCTTCCAATAATCAATCTTCACAAAATGTTATAAAAACGTAATTATCCAATTCTAACTTGTTTACATTAAAACTGCAATACCGATGCAAAGAACACCCGTGTTATCTAAGGAATGTCGTCTTTTGTCTTCGCTGGTCGAGCTCGCTAATCCCTCCATTCAATATAATCCGGCATCGATGGTCCATATGTTTATTGTGTTAAGGTTCAAATTAGCTCAGCAGAGGGATATTGAAGAAAAGATACGTGTATTCACTTTGACTGTTTATTTCATACTAGATTAATCACCTTAATACAAGACAAAACTTAAATGAATTGTAAAATACGCTTGAACAAAGAAAGTCATAGCAAATAATTTACGACGAAGAGGTTCGAGTACTATGGAAAATGCGGATATCTTAGGTATATTGAGGAAAAAATGCGTCTAAAATCCTTTACATAAATATATATTTATATATCCTATGTTATTATAATTGTTCCTTTTTTAAAAAGCGATTCGCTTCTGGCACTCGCCGGCCGCTACCGCGGCACGCTCGCTTTGCTCGCTCGGCTCGTGCGTTCTTTATTAAAGTCTAACCTAACCTAACCTAAATGTTTTCTATTGCAAAAACCATTCGCTTCTGGCATTCGCCGGCCACTGCCGTGGCACTAACTTATATGACAATAAACAAGTTCTAAAAATATTCAGAATTTTTTAATGTTTTATGGACTTTATTTATATTTTATACGATCTGGCCAAATGTGGATGACCATATCGTGAAACGTTGGCGATTTAACGATCTGACCAAACCATGTTGGCCATTTCATGAAATGCGACCATTTCGTGAAATGGCCACTCATATCATGAAATGATCAAATCTACGATATGACCACGACAGATATAATCTTAGAGTATATATTACAATAGTATAGAGCGCGTGTATTGCACAAATTGCTCAGTGCACATCGTAGGCAGATGAGCTATAGATACTATATAGATGTGTGTGTGACAAATAGGGATGGGTAGGTATCAATTGCGTATTGAACTATCGATAAGTTATGTAAATAAATATGTATCATAAGTAAATTTTATGTTCAATAAGATAATACAGTAAAAGTTCCTTATTCGCGCTTCCTTTATTCGCGTTTTCACTATTCGCGGATTAAAAAAATGCGACCCAATTTCTATATTCGCGACTAAAAATTTTTTTATTCGCGGATTTAATAAGTACATACATAATAATAAAATTATTCCAATAGGTATCTAACCCAAAATCCTTGTCAAATGGACTAATAAGAAAGTAAAATAGATCTTATTACAAGTTTGCCTAAAGTACATATTATGTTGTTAAATGATATCGCCGAGGCCTTTGACACGAGCCGCCTTTGTCGCAAGCCGCCTTTGCCGCGATTGATGTTTTTGAGAATGTAAATAAACAGAATGGAAGCAACCTTATAACTCAATAAATAAAGTATATTTTTAAATGTAGTTCCGTTTATAGTAAAAGCCGCTTTGCGTGTTTTATTGTTTCGTCTTTCACATTCGTTACAAAAATTGTGTTCGAGTAACGTCTACTGCACTCTTCCTAGTTTATATTGTCAACTAAAAAAAAATGAGAAGCGAGTTTCGAGTCGAAACTCGTCGAAACTTTCGACACGAAAAAAATCTCAATCGTCACCTAGGAACGTATCCCCTATAATCCCATATAAATTACCATTCCGTATTCACGGTTTCTGTATTCGCGGCATATTTATGGAACATATACCCCGCGAATAAGGAACTTTTACTGTAAAGGAAAGATAATATATGAATAAAGTATAAATATGTAATTTAAAATTTAAAATTTGTTTACCAACTGAATAAAGTTTGTTTATTCCATTTGAATATTTCTTGTATTAATTATAAGTACTTTAAAAAAATATGTTTAATTGGAATATCAGAAAAACGTGAATACTTTTTAAATATTAAAGTTAATAAAATAAAAGATCGGGTTTAGTGCTATTTCTTTAATAATAAATCAAACAATAATAATAATGTTTTAAAAATGTTAAATAAAAATAAGAAATAATTAATAATTTAAAATGATAATATAATAAATAATATTAATAATTTTTTTATTTAATTTTATCCATTCTACTATCAAAATCTTCAAAATCAATTTAGCGGTTCAGAAAATATATCGTAACATTACATACTTTACATTTACACTATAAGTAAGACATTCGCATTCATAATATTAGAAAGTGTATCATACAAAACACACCACAAATTTATTTATAATAAATTTTTAAAAGAGTTTTAATTTTAAAGTTAAATAAATAATTTGTTAAAATATAGTTCTTCTAGTAAACTTTATATCGAGTACAGCGTTGGTCAGGTCACATCACTACGATCACGTGGCGGCAGTGAGGCGCGCGAGCGAGCCTGCGCGTGTCCGCCTCCCACCTCCCCTTCACCCCCGCGATGCTAAATTTATTTTCATAAAAATAAGTATAACAATCGACTTACTGATGAAATGTGATACTGGATTTCAATTTTGTGTATTTTCTAGTATCGTTTTTGCAAGATAGAACTGCACATTTCACCATGTTTATTCATAAATATGAAAAAAATTCCAGAGCAACGCACTTCGACAGCACTCAACCACGACTACGAGCGCTCGCGGCGGGAACGTCGTGTTGTTCCCACCTGTGCCTACTGTTCCCACTTGGTTATTCGCACTCTATAGATAGTATATATACTCTAAGGATATAATATATAGTTTATACCAAATAGTTTCTCAATAGATTCACAATAAATTGCACTATAACTTGATAAAAAAATTGCATAATAGTCATTTTAAATTTTAATCACATAAAATCTTTGATTTCCTGCAATTTCTATGGTGCATAACGGCTTTATTAGATCCAAAAGAGATGTTTTTAGTATTGAATTTATAAATACAAATGAAAAAAATTCTGGTTAGATTGAATTTTTGCAAACTTACCTCATATCACAAGAATCACATGCAAACGGTTTTATTCCCAAATGTATCAATTTATGTTTCTTCAGGGACGTCGGTTTCGTGAATGTTGAGTTACATTCTGTACATTTGTAAGGGTGCGCGTCTGTGTGTGTAATCATGTGACTCGTCATTTGACCTGAAGAGAGATTATTTAATTATTTATTAATAACTAGCGGTCCGGCCCGGCTTCGCCCGTGGTACATTTACGTTTTCTCTACATAAGAACCATCCTCGTACTTCAAGGAATATAATAAAAAAAGAATTATGGAAATCGGTTCACCCGTTCACGCGTGATGCCATGACCAAGGAAAACGGGTTTCATTTTTATATATATAGATTAAATATTCTCTTATTAATAAAATTAAAAATATAATATAAATTCCCTCCTGAAAAAATATTAGGTTACTCTTATTTTTTCAGGTTTATAGGAAATAAAATATGTGAAATATATTGTTAGTGTCAGATTTTTCTTAAAATTGGTAGTACTAGTCACTCCTTTAACTATGTCAATTTCAATTTTAAC
>CAJQZM010011229.1:0-12060 GCA_907164665.1 Colias nastes | reverse complement strand
TTATCTCTTTTCCACATTTCCAGCAACACTTACTCGGCGAGCGGGCGCCTCTCGGAGGGCGAGTCGATGGAGTCTCTGACGTCACTGCACTCGGCGCAGACCCACAACCACACATCATCACCTAACTCACACCACCGCAGCTCACTCACACACAATAAGCTCATCATGCATCGCGACGCTCAGACGTCCCGCCTTAACAGAAGCAACAGCATTAGGTAGGTCCTCCAAGAACTTAATACGTTTTTTCTTTTCAGGTCTGTGTAGTTCATACCCGTCACAAATTAAATTCCAATCTTTTACTTCCTTTCGCTTTGGCTCGTGTTCCCATTTTTCATTCATTAAATCATAATACCTATTGTGTATGTCCAACTTTTATTGTAATGTTTTTATAATATTCTCTTATAGTATAGATAGTTTTATAACAATTATTTGGTTAACTTTTAGCTACCTCAGAGATAGGACATTCCCAAGGTATGCCACGAAGGTTTGAAGTATATTCATGTTTGGCTTCGAGGTGGCACGCTTTCACGACTACCATACTTATGCATGGGAGCGTATGGCACGGCTTGTAATTATTATTTAAACATGTCGCTGATTGTATTTTATTTGCAATTATTGTCATCGAATATTTAATGTTGCATCATTTTCTAAATCATAGTTATGTAATGTTCGTTAATTGATGTAAACAAATTACATTTTTAAAGCTATAAATATAGTTACCTACCTGTAGCGGTTATTAGTTTTTATTCATATTGCGGATATGATCATCGACCGAGTGGTTTTTAACGATTTCGCTTTCAACGACCTTCGCCAACGTATTAGGTTTTATTTGTACGTACACGATGATATCTTAATTTATAAATGACTAGATTATCAATATTTTTGCAAATAAATGTAACTATTACTAAGACAAAATGTTATATTATGTTCAAAAATAGACTTTAAAGATGTGTAGCAACGCGAAGCTTACAAAATTTTATTTTTGGAAAATTCATTTATTCGCTTTAAATTTAATACTAGGCAATAATGTTTGCAAGAACCTTGGATTCTTAAAACTGCTACTTATTTCGCTATGTATACATAACATATAAGATTATTTCATTTAAAATTTAATGTTTAATTTAAGCGAGCTTTAAGTATTATTCTTAAGTTGCAAGTGGGCATAAAATCCATCAAGTTGTTGCATTCACAGTGCATTGATGTAATTTTGGTAATCGACGATGTGTTACTTTGTACAGATGCAAAAATGCCACTCCTCAATAGAATAGCGTTCTTTGCAGATCAGTACTTCTGAAAGTTAACTCTAGCAACATGCATAAGGAACTCTTTATCTTTATAACGTTTGGATCTTAGATCAGTGTTTGGATAGATATATTTTGTGTACAAAATGATTATTATTATTTTATTAAAATACGTTGTTTAACTCTTAATATTTTAAAAAATAGCTGGCAACAAAGTAACACATTTTCGAGTCGCTAGTTAAATGCTTTTAGCGACAGAACACATTAGAAATCTTTTTACAGGTCGACGAAATCAGAAAAATTATACCCTTCGATGTTACAACGGTCATCTGAGAGCGATTATGAGCCGTATTACTGTTTGCCTGTTCAATATGGACCAGGAGGACAAGGTTTGTCAATATTTTCATTATCTTTGTAACAAAACATTCGCACTAGGAAGCGATTCGCACGACGAGGTTACTCAATTCGTAGTTTGTTTGATACAATTTTTTTTTCACTGCCGACTGAAATAACTGTGGGTCTTTCAATAATATTAATTAGTAAAAATAATTATAACACAGATCCTAAGTCGTAGTGATGAATCTGTGGATGTGATAAGTGATATCAAAATGAAATTGAAAAATTACTCCCTTTTTTGATTCCTAGTTTCTTTGTGTTGTAGCCATTTGTGAAAGTCTTCCAGCTTCCTACATTAATGAGCATGAAACGATGATATTTCTGTAAACATTTCTTTAAAACATAGAGCATTTCATACAAATTTCTGTCATCGTTATCGTACATGTTATTGTTATGGTAGGTCTAAACTACGGTGTATCGGAACCGCCGTCCCCCTCCCCGCGCTCCGCGCTGAGCCCCACGCACCAGCCCGCCGCCGTCATACACACGCCCAGACACTCACACCACTATCCTAAGAAAAACGATGAAGGTGAGTTTCCGTCATTTTAGTATGTTTGTTTCTATTGTGATGTGATTATTTTCAGCACAGAGTTGTATTAAATGTTTTCTGTTTAAAAATTCTAATTTATAAACTGTGATAGTATATTTTAAACGATTTTATTTTTATAATGATAACTACTATAAACAAGTCGAATACTAAATTGTATGTTAATATTAAACAGGAGGTACATTAACAAGAAAACAACATATTTTGCTTTCACGAAAAAACCAACCATACGAATTTCAGTACAGATAAATTGCGCTTTATCGGAGATATAGAGCATGCTTTATAATTTCAGAAAGATGTAATATGATCCAGTATACATTAAAATGTACTGAAATTATTTTGAAGTACTCGTCTCTGAAAATTAGGACAAAATATAATCATGTACACATTTCAGTACACGGTTCAACCGCATCCCTTGTGTCAACTGCGTCATCGCTCGCGGCGGGCGCGGGCGCGGACGAGCGGCACGCGCATGAGGTAAATACGCCTGTACGTAACCAAACACACGTAGGTTTACTTTAATCTAGTTTATTTTGGATTACTTTAATCTAGTTTTAAGTCTAATGTAAGTTGTAAGAGATTTCTATAGAATGGTGAGTGTATAAGAAAGACATTGGAGGCCCTTATCCTTTTTACTTACCCTTCCCAGTTCTTGATTCTCATCTTCAACCTTCCTTATCCCATACCTTTTAAAGTTGACAATCATTTTAAGGCCTGCAAATAGCTTTTTGCCTTTGGAAATGTTCATGAACGGTGGTAGCGCTTACCATCAGGCGACCAACTCTTGCTGACTATGACCTAAAAAAGACTCGTATATGAAATCATTATAAAAAAAACTGCCTGTTGCAGTATTTTTTATATTTTGATTGTAAAATAATCTTTTCAACAGTGCATTACAGTACAGATATTTCATTATTAATTTATTTCAAAAACATTTCATTAACATATTGCCAGTATATATCATAACGTTATGCATATTAATTTTATAATTGAAAATCATCATAAACTGCAATAAAAAGTCGAAATGTATCTATTTAAATATTATAATATGATAACGATTGTCATAGGAGCCACAGGGGTAGTAGCTAAAAACATTATAAAATATATAGATAAATTACAGTACTCCAAAAGTAATAATGCGCATAGAAATCTTCGTCACTGTTCGGCAACTGTCATATTCCCGGAGCGTCCGAAGATGATATTTATATAGAGTGGTTAAATGCATTTTCTTCATGCATAATTTAGTCAAATTATGTGTTTTGTGCAAAAAGAGATTAATATTGATTTGTAAGTAACGATTTTGTTTCGATAATTCCTTGAAAGTATAAATAGCGAAGATAACCCCACGATTGCGAAAATATCTTTGTTGGATTGATTTACTTGGAAAATTTTATAGTACTTTTAAAGTGTCTTACTGAAGCTGGTGTTATGATGGAAGAAAAGAAGGTTAAAATAACACAACATTTATATTGTATGAAATATTGTTTTCAAACACAGGTTTAAATTTAAACCATATAAATCTAATCATTAAAATCTCAGCTCAAAAGTATTTAAAGTACTGATCATTCTTCAATATTATGACATTTACAAAAAAATAATAATAAAAACAATAAAAATCAGGGATTATCTTTATTTCTGACATTTTAGCTCTTCTTCATTTTCACTTTTCCTACTGCCATCACCTGTGTAAATCATTTCATCGATTAATTCAATTCACATTTAAAAACAAAACCAAGAAGGGTATGAGTAGCTCTATATAATTCCACACAGAGAGAACACGTGCAGTCACCACCAATATTTAAAGACGAATGACGGATTTTTCAGTTTTTTGACTGACAGGCTACCGTCACCTACCGCCCGATTTGTTTTTGATTGTGTATGACCGTGAATTGACTTCTATTTCTTTTGAACAAGGTGTAAAATGCAAGTGCATTGTTTAGGGCTCTTACGATTCAATGATTCGAGTGTTTTCGGAAATACGACAATTAGCGAAGATTTGCATGTGCATTATTAATTTTGGATTACTGTAGATACGTTTATTGACATCAGCATTCTTCAAAAACAAGCAGCCATACATTCATCAATTATATTAAGTAAAGTACTTGGCGATAACGTATTTATAAACACAGCAGTAAATCATAACACACAAAGTATAGGACTATCAACACATACATCTCAACAAATGAACATACATCACACATCACAAACAGACGAACCAGTCAATCGATTACAGCCACATCAAATATCTACAGACGAACAAATAATAAATATACCACCAGATTCAATTTCGACAGTTCATGCACCAAGGAATCAAGAACAGAACAAAAGGCGTAGAAGAAGGTTGAACGAATAGTACTATATACCTTTCTTACATTTTATGACACAACTACCTTTACAATAACATGATAATAACGATTTAATTAAGGGAATTCTAAATACTTTTATTCTCGTGGGATACGAGACGGAGTATTTAAAGGTACCGACAACATGTCGTGAAAGTGGGCATCCACAAACATAATATGATAAGGTCTTTTTCTTTTTCGTTTTTTAATTGTCAGAAGTGCATTAGTTACAAAATGGGTTTTTTGCCACGTAAAAGTAAAATTGTTGCATAGAAATTAAACATTACTATGTTTGTGTTTAGAATTTTTTCTTCTAGATCTCAAACGATATTTTTATGCCAAATCTGTTCTAAAGTTTAATTTTATTCTAGGTTCGCAAGTTACGAAGAGAGTTGGCGGATGCGAAAGAAAAAGTTCACACCCTCACAACGCAGCTCACAACTAATGTAAGTATTTCTTATGTACTTTATTTAATTCATTTATTTAATTTATTGTAAATAACTTTTGTATGGTTACCATTTGAATACTTTTACTCCCTTCAGCAAGTTTAAGTTCCTGTGGGTTGTGGGTGTATTTTAAATAGAGGTGTATCTACATATTTAAAATCGTTATAAAAAAACGATATGTATGTACTTATGTGATTTGCTTCTGAAATGCAAATTACAGCTTGCAAAAAAGGGAGCTTGTTAAATATTATTTTTAGTGTTGTATTGTATGTTAATTATTTTTAAGTTTAGTATTCACCGTCAAAAGGAGACTACTAATATAAAGTATTATATAAAATTCCATGAATTTGACCAGTGCTACGAAATTTATGAATATGTTTTGTAATATATCAATTGTAATATTTTGCTAAATTAACTAGTTATTTAAAATTTCTAGTATTCATAACAAAAAAAAACAATGATGCTCTATTTCTGTAACAGGATAGGTAGGTACATGTGCGTTCTACTGTAAGTATAAGCTCTAGTACTAGTTGCTACTGAACTCTGAAATGTCAAATGTAGCATACACCTAGGCCATCGAGAAAGTATTAGTGGGTAAGAAACACAAAACCACATGGTCTGCATTTTTCCACAAAAGATTTCTAACAAAAAAGCGATGGTTATTCCAATGAGTAAAAAGATCTTATCATAATTTTTCGCATATAATAAACCGACCTACTTTAATTATAGTACGCGTAATACGATATATCTGTTACGAACTATACGAATAATTTATATATTGATTATTGTAATATAATAGCTACCCACAATCGAGCATGATTGCCCTTGGCTTCCAAAAATAAAGAAAATCCATCAAATCTCATATTACATGAGTATATGAGTATCTTATCGAAATAACGACCTTTCACAAATGAAATAGTCGAAGAGTCAGTGTTAAGATATGTAGTATTTTTGTGGTATTTATTACCTGCTTCTGCTACGACGGCTACGATTATAATTAAATAAAAAGAGTTAGTCTACAGAGTTAATAAAAACTTTGCAGAGTAGGTAGGTCGTGATGTTTAGATTGGAGCTTAATCACTATCAAATGACAGCATGCTTAAAACCCATAAACAAATGTTATATCTAGGCATTAATTATTATATTATTAGGTAACATTATTTATGTAGTAAATTTACTATCAACACCTTAGTTATTTGAAATCATTCTATATAGATATAATATAAAATTGAAGAATAAAAATAAGTTACACAGCTGCGCATACGCTCTATATGACATGTAAGACGCGGGTAATAATATAAGAAGTTGACAGTGTGATTATGACACCGAACGTGATGCCACTGTATGGTAGTTAACGAACATATTGTTACTTTATATTCTTCTGTCAATAATGTGGTCACCGTTCATGTTCTGCGGTCATTTTACTAAATACATAAGTTAAATTATCGTCATGGAATTTGATGAATCTATGATCAGTATAATATATCAATCGATTTTTCTTTGTTATTTATAATATTATCTGAAAGTTCATTTGTTTAATTAAATATAGGTATCGGTCACATATATAATTATAATAAAGAGTAGATGTATGCTACAGTTTCTAGAAAGAGGATCAATCACATCACAGATAAAATAGAGCCAAAAGTGTTTTTTTTTATTAGGTATCATTACTTTTGTATACAAAAATGTTCTGCAATGACATGCTAAAAGTTATAATAAAATATTATGAGTACGGTCGACTCCTTATTGAGCGTTGAAAAAGTGGAACAATATATGTTACCGTACTGTGTTCAAGTTTTCATTAGAATTTCTAATAATACGGCCGTATGACACAGATCAGTTAATGAGATAATAGAGTTAGGGTCGAACGAGTCACACGGCCACAAGACGGGAGACTATTATTCCTTATTCGGCGTTAAGAATGTGTGCCAAACGTCAACACTGCCTATCTACTTCTGATCAGATGGCTACACTCAAACTTAATCTTTAAAACATAAACGCATAATAATATTCATAAGAATCCGGTAGCTTAAACTTTAAAGTCCATAAACGTATTAGCGACTAGCGACATGCAAAATTAATAATACGACCTTTGAATAGACCAAATATAGAAATAAATAAAATGTAGCGACTGCGGTAGCCAAGTCAATAGCCGCCATAAAAGGCGTTCGTGCGTCCTAGGCTACGCATATTTAATTAAAATTATTTATAGCTGTTAAACATTAGGAACAGTCTTACGTAAGGGGTCAAATATATAAAATGTCAACAGTTTTAAAGTGCATGCATAGAGTTCAATAGAGATATCAAACTGCCTAAACTGAAAACAAAATTTTCAGCCTGTTCAAAACGCTACTTATTAACAACGTACTTACCTACTTATTAAAATATTAACAGAAGCCATAGAAATTTAATATTTATACATTATACAACGTCTACAATAATTTAACGATAAGTTCGAAACCGGTTAGGTCAAGGTGTATCGACGATAACTTATTTTAGGAGCAAAACAATAAATCAATGTACCAGATCTTAGACGTAAAAGACGGATCGTAAAGTTAATGTTTAAAAACCATCTGGACTTTGGGACATTGGAGTGTTCCTTAAATGCAAATCATTTAAAATCGTTTTTAAACGGCTAGTTGAAGTATTTATTAATTTGTTTGTCTTGATGTCCTTAAATAACCTTGAAAACTTGAAAAAATATAAGCTACGTATTTAGAATTGTAATAAAATTTAGCATGAATTATGTATGTCTTCTTAATAAGTTTCAATCTTAAATGTTTGGAATCCAGCTAAACAATGGATTAAGGTTCATGTGATTATAATAATTATAATTTATTAAATCTGACACGACACTGTATAAGTTAGTGGTACTTACGTTTACGTAATCATTGTTATTTATTAAACAAAGAAATAATGACGTTCCATACAGAATTAATTTCAGCTTCATTTAAATGATTTCTAAATAATAGAGAAAGCGAAAATAATGAACACCGTATTCAAACCTTTTGTTTAAGATTCATTTGAATGGACTTTATTAGTGTGAAAAAAGCAAATATTTCTCACACTTTGAATTCAGTAAATGCAACGAAACCTTGCTAAATATAGTTATTTTAGATAATTTCCAACTAATTAGTAGATATATTCTGAAGAGTGAAAGAAATTTATAAAAACATCTATTAATTCACCTCGTACATTAGAAACCAAAAACATGAAATGAAACTTTCACTTTTAATTAATTAATTTCTTAGTAAATACTCTGTTTCACTTGAATATTTATTTATTAACTCATTAATATAACCATACAAAAAGGAAATTATGTTACCGTTTTATACAAAAACACAGTACAGTTTAGTAGTCGGCCTTATCACTTAGCAGTGATCTCTTCTAGGCAACCAGGGATATTTTAAGTGGTGGAATAACATTGACGTAGCTTTAAAAGCTCAGACCAAAACTCAGTTCCTATATGCACGATACTGACGAAGCTGCGTTTCCAAATTAATATACGTATCCAACTTGTTTAATATTTAAACAATTATTTCATTTTTTTTTTCGTTTTTCAGAAGTGAATTGAGAGCTTTATGAAAATTGTATAAATATAAAACACTCTAACTACTAGACCATTTATAATCATATCTCGCTTTTGACTTTCATCTAAAGAACTCAATAATCAGACAGAGAAATCAGTTCCATTTATATTAATCATTGAATCAATTTAAATCTAAGGACAAAGAAAGGGTACGAGTTTGAATGAGAGTCGTTCTGGACATTTTTGTTCTCTTAATTTACAGCTACGTAAAGCGGTGCCGCCATAAATAATTCAACACAAGGGCTAAGCAAGAACATTCATCGTTCTTGCGCTGCTATTGTATTAGTTTCTATATTTTAGTCACACTTACGAAGAAATGTACACACAAATCATTATACTTAGTAACACTAGGTAGAATGGTTATTTAAGCATCCTTTATTTCAAGACTAGTGGGTTTAGTGTTGATGCAATACTTTGTTTTGTTCCTAACCACAAGCTTTTCAAGTAATGTTTACGTTCTAAAATCATATATTCAGAATGTGCACTGACAACTCATAATATTTGGCAGCCTTTCAAAGGAAGCACAGGTCGTATGTTGGCTAGGAGCCAGAAAGAGTATCTGAATGTAGTGAAGAAACCAATATATCTTTTTATGTAAAAAAACTTGTAACTTAGATGAAAAAATCAGATAAATTCAAATATATCCAATGTTTTTTATTGTATCTGTACATAAAGAGAATTAACATTTGAATATTTACCAAAGTTTCATTTTTAGAATGCTACTTTGACTTTTTTCTCCAGAAACAGTTCAAGAACCACAAATTTGATTACAATATAATCTCATAACTCTACATACATTTCAAAAATATTTTTATTGTTCTTATATTTTTCAGGCTTAAAACTTGACCTTTGATTTTCCTTTCATCTTAAAGGTATATCTAGATATTATATATCCTCCTCGTTTTTATAATTTTGCTCTTGAATATGCACATAATAGCACATAATATACACACCCAAAATTATATGAAATAATCTCGAAATTTTTATAAAGAGAAGTTAAGTGACTCATATTAAGAATATATACCTCAACCCTCTTAGTATTTTTGTTGTTTCTAACAAAATACAGTATTGTAAACTAGGAAAATCAAGAGTAATTTTCCTTTGCGAAAACACCCGTAAGTATTGACGCTGATCATGATCTGTCTGTGTTGTTTAGTTTCCGTGACTCAGTATTATTTAGTTGTTCACTATCGCCAAGTACACTACTCGAAGTCGAACGGCAACCTCAGGACAAAAACCCACGACCAGTATGATTTGAAACTTGTTTGCGGTCGGACGTACGCGCGTTGTTCTTTTGAGTTAAGCGCGCTGCTCTATGCGATAACTTAATACGAAATTCGGACAACTGTGGATGTTTCTTGTGATAAGTGTAAATAGATTGTGTTATCTAGTGCATATCAGTGTGTTGCAATTATTTATAAGCGATATTTGGTAGTACCGAATGTAGAGTTCTCGTCTCCAAGACGTAAACATGTTTGCTTACTATTTGTTGATACGTTTCTACGACATCCGCGTTAAGACCTTTTGTTTTATCAATTGGAACATTTTTGTTTAATCAATCCGTGACATTTACTATACAAATATTATCATATTTGGCATAATGGAAGATTAGAATTTATTCAATGTTTATTTGAAAGTCGATATTTAATCGTACCTGTTATTAATTAAATGATTTTATTACTCTATAAATAATTATTTATGATTGTAAGCATATAATAAATATATAAGAACTTACACTGAAAATTAAAAACTTCAAAAAACCCACCTTAAAAATTGTTTAAAACTTGGTTTAGGGTAGCACTGTCCTTGTGTGAGAATTAAGAGCAGGTAACTGCATCCCCTTTTTTAATGATATTTTTAAACCCTCTACAAGGTATATTGCTCGGGTCTTATTCACTTGTGCGTTTTATTCTTCGAATGTCATTGTGATGAAAGTGACGGAGAAGGCTATTGTTAGCTAACTTGTTGAAGAGAAACCACTATTGACTATTGTCATTGTTTATATCAAATACTTTACACATTTGGACACAACGGCCGAGGTCCATCGTGGTGAAACTTGTTAATTTGCGAAAATTTTACTGCATGATAATATAAACAATAAACATCAAACATCGACCTTCTAAAATCAAATGTTTATCAAAGGGTTGCCACTAATAAAATCCTATAATGCCTGAATAGGATTTTATTAGTGGCAACCCTTTGATATCAATCTTGTTTGATGTGTTTTTATAGAGCCAAGTTTATGATAGCCTCTCGTTTTGGTTTCTACAAAATTGAAACATAAATATTTTAATTACACATCTTTAAAGGAATAAACTGCATAGTTACCCTTTAAACATACAACATATTATATACTTCCTTGTATGGTTTAACATAGCTGCAGCTCGCGTCTCTAGATAGAGCTTCTACATACAATACTTACCTATTATCAAATACAGTTTATAAAATTTGTTAATCTTGATGACTTTTTTAACATATTCGTTAGTTTTTATGCAGCTGACCATGAATTATACATAATTATAGTAATGTAACAAAATAAAAAATGATGATAATTTCCTCATATTAAACTTTAAAGCTTACGCTGTATCCAATCACCAATGTCATAATTCATATCATATCATTCGTATAGTAAAGACAAAACGATATTTACTGGCAGTCTGCAGTATCTTCAATCAGACAAGCGCCTCCACAGCTCACTCAATTGAGGTTAATTCATATGGAGACTGGCCAGATACATGTGGAGTTCGTTTTATTTATTCGTTCAATAAACTAAATAGCCTAGTAAATTTAGTTCATGTTCATAAGGAAGTCAATGTAACGTGAAATTGTTTGTGAACAATTGCTTATTCATTCACATCATGTTATAATTATAGAGATATTAATAGATAGAGAATAAATTAATATATGTATGAGAAGGTATGCTTTATACTAAAAGATCTCAAGTTTACCTCACTAAGTTTTTATAGTGCAACCATTACACTTGTGCTTTGTATAGTTACGAAACATAATCCTTTTATAGGGAACAAAAAACGCATTCAATTGTTTACAGAAGCGAGACAACGAACTCGTAAAATGTATATAAAATAATTTGAACTTTTACATGTATAGAACAGAACAACAATAAAAACAAATGATCGTGTAAATGAAACAAATACAAAATTGAAATATAAAGTACTGAATAATATCAATGATATAACATAGAGCTTTTTGAGCTTTTGTAACAATTTTTATTCAATTGGAGTTAGTAGGACTTTAACTTATTTATGAGACCAAAGTTTGATTGTATACAAGTATCAAATGTAATGGTTCTACGATTTACGATTGAGAATTACCCATTATTTTCTGTAAAATTGACTTACATCAGCGTAATCACAATCCAAGTGAACTATAATATTTAATGGCATCCGTTGCAGAAATGTTTAAACTTGTTATTATAAATTATAATATGCTAGGCAAATTTTATTGGTATGATTTGAAGACCTGGTAGGTATATTATTTT
>CAJQZM010011228.1:0-11534 GCA_907164665.1 Colias nastes | reverse complement strand
ATGGACCAGGTATGTAGAATAAAAAAATACTATTCGCAAGGCGTGATATATAGAAGAATTTACATGTTAGTGAATAAACGCAAAACTTATGTAGAGGGATACTGGATGGTTGCTATAATATTTTTTGTAAATATTTTACTCACTCTATTTTTAATTTTCTGAAAGTTTCTGTTCAGATATGATTTTTTTCATGAGGGTGCGTCGCGGGCTGTAGCTAGTAAAATATAATCAACGTTTGGTAGTATTATCTAAAAATAAAATACATATAATACACCTACTTTGTCTTTGTCAATTTTATTATCTAGTTATAGCAAAGGCAGAATTTTATTTTATTTCGTCACATAAATAAAGTACTTAGTTAGTAGACACGTCAGTCGTCACCACCACGCACCTTCAATAACAATGGACTTGTTTTGATAAACACGACAGAACCGCAATGAATTTAGGTAAACAATGTTACAGTGAGATTAAAATATATTACTTAATAACAAACAAAAACAAACAATCTTCCAAGAGAATAATAAGACCCGTTATTTTTTTGTTTGTTTGTTTTAGCATATTATTTCATGTTTATATAATTATTAGATGGTCGATCACTTTGTAATTTGTATTATTGAAATATTATATCCGAAAACATCAAACTGTTTATTTTTAAGTTTATCTCTAAAACAACATTATTACGGAGAAAAAACAATGAATCATAGCTTGAGGAAGATTAATGAATAGATGTGTTTGCTTTTAGAGATCCGTGACAATAATACTAATTTGTATGCCTGTGATTAAGTATTTCTACAAATCGTTATATGTATAGCGCTCTGACAATACAAACAAATTTAAAATATTTTATTTAAACATCGAAATGCGTTATATTTTACTACCTATCTAGTTTATTCTGAAATTTTATTTCATTACTTATTTAATAAAATTTTTAAAACGTTATTAAAATCAATTGAAAACAGTTGTTCGGAGGCTTAATATTATGACCTCAAAGACCTATTAGAAATACTATGTAATAATTCGAATAATTACTATTTAGTAGTATTAATTTAAGTTTATTGTTAATTAAATACTAATTCTTAATTAACTACGGAACTCCTGTTATGTGTCGTAACTTCATACTTAGTTCTTTTTCTTTTGTAAGCGGTGTCTTGATTGTTTCATTAATGAACCCAATACAAGCTATTTAGATACGATATGATATCGCATGTTGTTTTACGGTTTTAGCTATGTTTATTATAGGCTCATTAATATATTTTATCCGTGAGATCAAATTTGAGAAGTAAATTGGAGAGGCCAACGTGTCAGAGAGAAGGTACATTATTAGATAGGAAAAATAACTACTTTGAACGTAAAATGAAAAACAAAATATTTTGTAATATTTTGGTTTTTCTCTACGTAATTTTTAACATACCCTTTACATATCAATAAAAATTAGAATAACAGATCTAATTAAATTTAAGCCGAAGGTTTCTGTTAATGAAAATACAAGCATCAATTTGTTTGTAATACATATGTATAGATCCATTACTTGTACTAATTGAGTACAATGAAAACCTGATAAGCGATAGATTCTCCCATCCAACGATTTCGTCGCGTGGTGCGCAGGCGCACCATAGATCATAGATCACAATGATATCTAATGATACGCCGCTAGATCGATAAAAGGATCTGTGCCCACCGCGGGAGAGCCTTCCACGCTATTGGATATTGTATAACTTTGGAATCTCGATTCTATGTCACTATTTTATCTTATTGTAATCCATCGAGATAACTCGAAACATAGTATTACACTACATACGTTAACATAAATTACAGATAATTTCTCAAAAGTGTTGAACAAAAATTTCATATTAGCTGACCAGTATTATAAGTTCGACACACATGAAAAAATACTAAAATGGCTGTCATGCGTAATAAATCATATCCCTTTTACAGGTATATTTTTGCAAGAAAAAAATAACTTAAATAAGGCATATTTTTATTCGTACATACTGTCTTACAAATCTCAATACATTTACAAAACATGATCGAGTTTCAATAGTAATCTGGTCAACGGGATCACAGCGTGAGGGGCCACGTCGCGCCTTTGTAGTCGAGACATCATAATTTACCTCTTTCATGTCCTTGCCGAGTAAAAAACCTTGGGAGAAGTACACATAAGATACACGTAAATTCACACGATAAAATAGTACGAGCTATAAATGTTGACAGTTTAAAGGAAAATCAATCAAATAGTACTTTTAGTAGTTGATAAGATATACTTATTATCTAATAAATTATTTCATGGCCTAAATTACAGTGTGGTGTAAAGCTCGTTGTTAAGAATACCTAAAAGTAATTATTTAAAGATTCATAAAGATCCTTTAAGATGCGATAAAGAAGAAATGGTAGTTAAGAAGGTACTCTTTTCTCATATTTTATCCAAGCTTTTGTTTCTCGATGAAATTCAATGCCTTAGAACATATTTATTATTTCATCAAAACCTTGAGCGCCACCTCTTGAATTTTCTCTCTGAAATTCCTTCAAAAAATATGCCCAATTATTTATTAAAGTGGCCTGGGCTAGTTAACTTTGATACGAACCTTAGTAATGGCCACTTTTCTTTCTCCATAGTCCATATAAACACTTGAAAGCACTTAGCTAGAAACATTTTGCGTTAAATTGGGACTCATGTGCTTGTCGTTTCAGCTAGTGTTGCTTGAATATTATCGTCTTGACACACTTTTCTAGAGGTGTAAAAGTAACGAAAAAATCACGTACCCGTATGTATTCGTTACTATACATTCAGTACTCGTTACTATCGTATCGTTACTCGTTACTTTCGTTTATTTCATACTATTACATAAAATTTATGAAATTTTAGTGGCAAAATTTTATGATTAGGTTCAACTGTCAAAGTTGTCAAAATTTCTGTACAAATTTTGATAACTTTGACAGTTGAATCTAATCAATTAGCTTCATTTCAAACCAACTGAATAAACATAATAAGGATGCTGATTGTTATTAGTCTATGACAAATAGTAGAATACGGCGTGTGTTTCGTATTGAATTTGTAAAATATGAAAATTAGATTATTTACAGATGAAAAGTTATTTCTTTGCACTTTTCCGTGTTCCTTAAATTATTAGGAAATATCTCAACCCACACCAAGGCATTTTTCAATGTATTAATTTTTAATTGTCGGAAGTACAAGGCGCAAAAGAGCTAGAAAGCGACTAAGTGAAGAATTTGCGTCTTGTGTCTTCTATAGTGCGTAAGTACTTATATCAAATTTGTAAAATATCTTTCTTACCTTGTTTCTGTTCCACACACGAACACAATACCTCTAATGAATATTTAAATATTAAAAAAACTTGGATAACGAATCTCACAAATCATCAAACAACGTTATTTTCTTTGTACGTCCTTAAGTTTACGTTACCTTTTTAATTCGCGGAAAATACGCACGCATGCGCAAAACGATCAGTAAGATAAACCATGATACGAAACATGCGAGTAACGAAAAGTATTCGTGAGTAACGTTTCGTTACTCGTTACTAGATGGCGTACCCGTTACTCAGTAACGAATACATACGGTTTGTTACAGCTCTACACTTTTCGGTATAAATATTAAATAGCATATACATAGCAGTTTTGAGATGTTTTAGTTTGGCCTGTTTAAAATCTTCGAGAAAATGTTAGCCAAGCTTCCATTTTTCGTGCAAGCCTTTCTCATCAAAATTTTGTGACAAAATCAGTATAAATAGAATTTAGCTTTGGAAAAGTTTACGATTTTATGTGATATTCACCAACCTACATCCCTACACAAAGCCTAAAATATAGCAGATGGCAAACTTCAATACATTTTCTCTACTTTACGATGTATTGGACTTTACAATTTCTACTGTAACTCCGTGGATAATAAACCTATGTCAAACAATAATCAAAGACCGTTTGACGTACTAACATTTATAATAAAGCGATGTTCGTTTGTAAAACATAAGTACCGCTCTTCAAAGTTCAAGCCCGTGCCGTCTTATTGATGAACTAAACTTTCACATTTCCCACGAATCTATAACTGAATTAAATATAAAATTAACTGAATTTTGAGGTACTAGGTGTTTAATAAGTATATGCAGTGCAACAGATATTAAATGTTAATATTTTTTTATACCAGAACCTAGCCTACCTACGTAATAAATTTTATAAGCATTTCATCAAGTTTTCGCTAAATAATATGTTTTTTCTTAACAGATTTATTATGTACAAAACCTTATAATGTCTCATTTTAATGGTGTTTGTTTATAAAACATATTATACACTCAGAACACTAAGAAATAAAAAAATCCTACAATTATTATAGAATAATCGATATTATATACGATCATACATTTTGCAATGGAAAGCAGAAGTAAGAATTTAAAGACTCTTTAACGGATTTAAACCCGATATTTTCAGAGCAAATAAATAGCATAATCAGAACAATCGAAAATCCGTTAAAAAATCTTTAAAAACTATGATATGTATAATACTCGCGTAAAATCAAATTCAAGAAAATACTAGCATACCAAATTTAAATTCAATTAAGCGGACTAGCAATGAAATTACTTTTAATTCTTAATGAACAGGTTAAACATATTTTATCCGTTCTACACTACAGTATAGTAATTAAGTTTTGTTGCTTACCTACTTGAGATTCAATACACGAATCAATCATTTATTTCAATCTATTAAAGATAAATACCTAATAATATGCATATTTGTATAATTTAAAGCCTGTGTGTTAGTGAATCCAATAGAGTAATTACGAAATAGTGTCCTTGCTCACCTTAAAGACGTAGTTTGTAAATTTAATACCTTATAGGTATCACAAAGCTCAAAGCTTGGAAAATATTGTATTATTTGGGTAATCATGACATACCCGAACTAATAAAGCTCATTTTCGATACCCTGCCTTGTAATACAAAAATGTTAATCCACACATAACATGCATATTCCCTAAAATTACCATTGTTCCATATGATTACATAAAAGTGAAACAACCGTATCCAATGTCCAAAATTGTGGCATCATCGCAATCGCTCCAGCATCCACTTATCCAAGTGGTTCCAAATATTTCATTAGGCATTTCGGCAAGACCCGCTGACCCCCGCCCTCGAACATACAAAATTAAGGTAATATTGAACAAGTACAAGGTACAAGCTCGAAGCTACATCGTACTGTGATTGACGCACAATAATTTGAAGACCTTTTGCTAATGCACGATGCTTATCTCTTTGTTTGCACCGGTTTAAGAATTCTGTGTGAATGTTTGTTTGGGCCATTAGCGGTAACGCGCTGAGTCAGCGTGTATCGTTTTGAGCAATCGACGGGCGTCGTGTTAACAAGCATCGTATAGCTTGATTATGTAGACGAGACATAATTGTGGTTTGTTGATTATTAGATTTGTTTGTGCCTTTATCTTCTTCATACTTCTTTTGTCTTCAAAATGTTGCGACAAAAACAGTTTATTCTGCTTTAAGCGTATAAGAATGAAATCAAAAGTATCTATTAATTACAGTCGTCTATACAGACGTACGAAAATGGTCCTTAAAATATAGGTAATACATTTTCCTCAAAAAATATATGCAAAATATTTATGTTAGTAAATGTTGACACTGTAAAGATCTAAATCTATTTAACCGAGTTTTAGTAGCGGAACAAAATGTTTCCTATGCGATTTAACGATTATTTAAACAGAATACATGCGTCACTGAAGCTATAAAATTAACAACAGAGCGGTTTGTGCACACCGATATTTCTGTAACCAAACGCTAATTGTGATTTAAGTATCGAAGAATTTAACAAATTAAGGTTCAATAATAATTTTAGAAGCTTTAGAAAATTTGATGATTCGTTGGAATATTGAATCTAATTAATGCTTTCGCTCTAGAACCTGTGATGCGAGTAAATACAAATCATTTTATGAAATTATGAATTTTTCATGTTACTTTTTGACGTTGACTTTTCGCTCAATTAAAAATCGTAAATATCGTTATCATATCTCTCAAATATCGTCCGTACTGAAAGTTGAATGACTACTTCTGTAATTAATGAAAAATAAATGTGTACGTCCTGGATATGTTTCGTGTATATTGATACGTATGGTACTTGTATGAATTATGAAGGTAGCTTGATTCTATTTCGTAAGCATCTCATACATCGAGGAGGTCTTTTTTCATACGTTCCAAACGGACCGATCACTATCACAAATATTGATACCAATTATAAAATAAATGAAACCAAATTCCTAACTAATTGCATCGACGTAGGTTATTAGAATCCTATATTATGATGACACATACACATGTTTTATAAGTAATTGTTTTAGCTCTTCGGTTTCACCGCAACGGGGCGCCACAATACTATTGTATTTGTAATTAATATTATATTGCATCAGAGGCGCATTATTACCCATCAAAGTATCTGATGATAGTGTAGGTTGCTTTTGTTTTAATTTCAATACAATTGATTTCAGTTGCAATTGATTGGAGGTTGTGTAATCGATATCAACTTTTTGTAGATAGGTAGCCGTAGTGAAAGTAGGTAAATTCTTTTCTACGATACAGGATTTTTCATACATGCAGTTCGAAATTTTATATTATTTTCTTATTATGCTGGCGGGTATAGTCCCTTTCAATAAACATTTTGAAAATATATACGAAATATAAACGAAATTCTTATTTTAAATTAAACTAATGATTTTATAAAAATAAAAATTAAACACTATATACTAATTAAAAATTAATTATTAACTTATTGCACATTTTCGAAGTGCAGTCATGAACACAGCGTGTCAAAAAATGTCTCTCTATAATATTTTAATTCTCCCACAAGTAAATTTTCTCCTATTTTCTTAGTACCTACTCAAGAAATTGGTGACTTTACTGATAAATTCACTTTGAAGTCATAAAATTACTTTATAGTATTTCGAATTAATTATTTTATTTAACCATGTATTATACCCAAACATTTCCTTTCAGATGGCGTCGCAGCAGAAAAAGGAGAAAGCTGGCACGGAGCACGGACAGACTGAGAAGATCCCGGGATGCGGTCAATGTGCCAGATTGTCCCGGCTTGGCGAGGCGCTATCATGAATGTAATACAGCGGTAAGTAATATATTATTTAAAACTAGCTGCACACGTTATTCTGCCCTTTTGCTCCTTTTTCGTGTTTTCTCTCCATAAGGTAAATGGTAAAACTATGTTATGACAATTAAAAAGTGCTTCTAATTGAATAAATAAAATTTTGAGTTTGAGTTTAACAACCTTCCTTGTGCCTTAACGAAAAAGTTAAAAAAATAGCCGATTTGATCGAGCCGTTGTCGAGTTTTACGCTTAGCTTACATTTGGCGATTAATTTTTACTATATTAATAGGTATAAGGTTTTTATTATTTCGTATTAGAGTATGTAGTGATACTTTATTAATATTTACGATGTATTAATTCTTCTGCGTATAAACAAGCCGAACGCTATCATATCGAAGCAAAATATCCCAATAATTCTTATAATAAAACTCTCAAAATATTATTCTAGTAGTATGCTTTATTTTCCACAGCCGTGTCCCGGGCCGGTACGCGACTCCCGCGCTGAGCAATGTTCGGTGTACGACCGCAGGCCGTTCCGTGGAAGATTCTACACCTGGGTGCCATACGTTGATGGTAAATAGATATATTTTTGCTATTTAAGTAAGAATTTATGTAGCTTTACAGAAAACAAATGATTGTGGAAATAATTGTTTAAATTATTGGATATTTATTAGGTATAATAATTTAACGATTGTTTTAAGTAACTCTGCCTACATCCAATAAAATACTCAAAAAAAAATTATAAATAGATGGATGTAGTAAATAACCATCACTATCAAAATACTTCAGTCTGCCCGTAACCACGTTCGCTGTATCAAATCGCGTTTATATCGAATTTTAAACACAACTATTCCAAATTCTAAA
The DNA here is from genome assembly GCA_907164665.1 of Colias nastes. Classification (NCBI taxonomy): domain Eukaryota; kingdom Metazoa; phylum Arthropoda; class Insecta; order Lepidoptera; family Pieridae; genus Colias; species Colias nastes. The sequence continues at coordinate 3,563 of CAJQZM010011228.1, read as the reverse complement.
GAACCTTACACACTAAATAAATTGCATAAACTTATTAATTATCAGGTAACGCACCATGCACACTGAACTGTCGACCCCGCGGGCAGCAGTTTTACGCGTCGCTCGCGTTGGTGGCTGACGGGACGCCGTGCACCAAGCCGGGCTTCAGAGCTATATGTGTGCAGGGGTCGTGTAAGGTAAGTTTTGTATGAAAAAATATTTTTAAACGTCTAAGAGAGGTGAGAGATCGTAACCTCTTTGTATTTAGATGTGCCTACGTTGATAGATTTATGAAAGTTTAAAATTAAATTCATTACAAGGCTGACCAGCTTAAATAGCTAAATTCATATAAAACAAAACTATCTCATCTGAATTATTTATTTACTTATTTTTTTAAAAACGTACTTTGTGGTGATATTCTGATCCCAAAAAAGGTATTATAGTGACAGCGACATCTAGTGTTCAGTAGCTGGTACTAGTATTGAAAGTGATCTTTAGAATACATATTATTCTTATTATTATGGTGCTGAGCATGGACAACAAATGCGGATGACAGTTTTTACGCGAATAAAATAAAAAAGTCATCTTTGCAACTATTATACGTAATTTATTAAAAACTTTGAAAGAAGAAATGGAGTAAAAGTTTGATATGACAATATTCGTAGCAATATTTTAATTCCAAATGTTTATTTGATTATCTACTTAAGTGATTTTCTCAAAACTCGATGATCTTATTTTCTAAACATTAAGTTGTACGATACTGAATTTATTTTGACGTTGAAATACGTTAACGTTTGAAATACTTGTTAAAATAACGTCTAGTAGGTACTCTAGTATAATAAAGTTATGAACAATGAAACAGTCCCTTTGAACCTACCTATATAACTGAGAGTGAAGAAAGACTGGTCTATTTTGAATATGAAAATAAAGAAAATCAGATAATTGCGTCCCACAAAAACGTCTCATTATTACAAAACCTTCTAGATACTAACAAAAATCCGATATAAGTCAATTTGCAAAAACCCGCAAATTCTTCACAATTTATAGCTTAATAAAGTACGTATATTCTCACGAATAATCCACAGCTAATAGATCCACTTTCAAACAGGAAAATGTCTATTAAAACACCGTAATTTGTTCTACTCCAAGCTTGTAGTAAGACCGCGTCGGCTTTCGAGGCGCCTACCATTTACTGCAGTTAATGCATAATTTTTCAAGATATAATTAATTATGAAATGATTTCCATAAGTATATGGGATAAATACTTTAATCGTTTTAAAAGTTGCAATTGAAAGCATGATTGCAAAAAACCGCAATCATTATTTTATACTATGAAATGTCTAGATAACAAATTATGCGACTATTTGCTGCAGGCTTGGTTTTGAAGGGTACATAAACAACTTCTAGGGTGATATTGGGAAATATATCGCTTTTTTCTACCCTCATTAAAATGAAAGTGATTCAGTAAAAGTGCTATTTCATAAAAATAAATCATACAGAGACTTATCATAATATCATACAAAAATAAAATAAATTTAATAAATAATGAAAATATAAGTAGACAAAGTAAGTGTCCATAACTCGTATCCGATAATGCATGGCTGGGGGCACGCGCGTTAACTTAGAACTGTTCACATCGCGTGGCCATAAAATACGCGTATTTGTATTAAGAATAATATAAAAGTTCAGTGTAAAGTTATGACTTATGACAATCTTCGAAAATCCTACATTTCGAAAAACCCGTTTGGATGGATTTGAAGAAGAATTTTTTTTTATTTCGTGCCATCTATCTGACAATGAAGTTGAACCTTTCAACCTGAAATCCATCCGAAACGAAGCGCCAAAGAAATATATTTTATTTTATTCACAAATCACATACATGCATAAGCAAAACATAATAAAACAATCATTTACGATAACATTTTCACATGTTTAATAATAGGCAAGTTATTTATAGGCATAATTAGGTAATTTTTATAAACATCATACTCTTTTCCCCAACGGGACTAGCTTACCCTTGTTGAACTTAATAAAGAAAATGTATGATTAAAATACTCCACTATAAATAATACTGCTTTACAATTTACAATATCAGAGTTAATGGCCATAGAATTATAGCCTACGGTGCTGATCCATCACTTGTCCTCGACTAGAGGATTGTTAATGCTATCTTCAATTTCTTTAAATTTCCCTATGTTGCAGTGTATGGATTTATCTAATAAATGAGGAATTTATTTACATTTTACCTTGCCAATATAATACTACCTCGAAGAAATTTCTATTTATCCTAAAAAGATTCTGATGTGGAAAGTTTTTGTTTTATGTTATTTATTTTCACTGAGCACTTAATATTGTAGATATTTTTATTTTAAAACTGAGGCTTCTTAAATAGCTTCTGTTCACTTTTGTAGTATTTTATCAAACCGGCTTCTATTAAAATTACATGATTTTAAAGGTTTCTTTGATAATAAACACCTTTGTATAAGAAGAAAAATTAAAAATTATGCTAACAGTTTTCAAATTATTAAAATACTGAGCACATAGAAAATTTCTCACAGTGACCACATGAGCCATGACTTAGCTATGTAACATGTGTAATTTCAAAGTACATACCTACATTAAAATTAAATTAAGTAATTATTATTATATCATTATAATAAACATTGTATATAAAGTTTCCAGAACAGTCATTGCCAGAATGCCAGATGTAAATTGCGTAAATACGTTGCAAGTCGCCAATTTTTAGAAAAGCCAAAACCAAAGACCCATACATTCGAATCCGTTCTCGGAAATCAAAATGCATTTTCCCCAGCCGCAGTTCAACTTAAACTGGTTACGGGATTTCGACGCCAATTGCTAGCAATTTTCAACGATAACTGTCAAACGATACCAATATAGGGACCCGTTATAGCCCTAGGGCTTCGAATCGCTAACGAAATATATTTAATAACATTCGTATCTTGATATATACGTGTTGATATAATTTATGGTGTTATTCACAATTTGCTTCCGATCTTTAATTACTGTGTGCGCGAGTGTAAATTACTACCTATGGACATTAAAACTTATTGCCTATAAATTTAAGTAATGACAACAAACTGTTCTCTAAGTATAACAAATAAGCAATGTTTATGGCCACTGCTTTATTATGAAGTAATTTCATTTTACGATACTAACAATGGTCATCGATTGCTATTTTGTTAGAGTTTAGATTTATTCACGTACTTGTTTTAGATTATTTATGGGTATCATTTTAAATTCATGTTATGCGTGAAAACTTCAACTAAATTTAACTTTGTTTACAAAATTGTATTTTTGGAATCGTTCTTATCTGGAACAATGAAAACTCACTACACACGTAAGTTATGTGACAACCCTACGCTATATGTAATGTGAAGCGCTGACGGTGTGCTTTCGTTCGTGAGAACGTTTTATTCCTTTAAATTATAATATTAGAATTAAAATATATTGTGAAGCATCGTGCTCATAATAACACGTATAATGTAATTTTACTTTTTAATTATAATCATTTAAGAAATATGATTTTTTTTTATTAATTCACTGGAAAGTGAATTTAACTGGCG
>CAJQZM010011227.1:0-18558 GCA_907164665.1 Colias nastes | reverse complement strand
CATAATATCATTTTCATTGTAAGATAAAAATATAATGTGCAATAATATGCAATTGATGATGACTGATGAGCCTTCTAAAAAATTATATAGATTTTAGAGTAAAAATGTAATTTCGTTTGCAACATCTAAATAGTATATAAATAGATTCTTATGTTGTTGCTAGAATACTACATGTATCCGTCAGTAAGTCACCTTCGTCGTTCAGTCGTCTGTCTGCCTGACCGTCTGGCAATTTTTTTTCTCATCCAAACACTTCCGAAGACCACTGGTGAAAACGAATCCAGCAGTTTTTGAGTTTATGTTAATACTAGCTTACCGCCCGCGGCTTCGCCCGCTTTGTCTAAAACCTAATAAATTATATATACTAAAACCTTCCTCTTGAATCACTCTATCTATTACAAAAAACCGCATCAAAATCCGTTGCGTAGTTTTAAAGATTTAAGCATACATAGGGACATAGGGACAGAAAAAGCGACTTTGTTTTATACTATGTAGTGATACACAGACAGACATGAGTGGCGGAGGACTTTACAGGTATTGTAATACATGTAGGGATAAAAAAAATGTTTCTAGATATATAAAAAGGACCATAACATGTCTAAGCGTGGATCATTCATTAGTGCGTTATTACGGGACAATAGAAGCATTGTTACAGCATTCATGCAGCCGCCATTGTTTAGGTGTCTGCGACGGAATGTGGCCTTTTTTGTTCTACACGTATAGTAAATAGTAAATACTTGGAGATTCTTGGTAGGAGATTTTGAGGGATCGATTTGGGGGTTAATTTTTTGATAAGAATACTAAGTAAGAATACATATATAGGCTGGAAAGAAATATTTGCTTACGTTTGCAGGTTGTAGTAGTTGCTAATAAGCTAAAAATTGATTAATATTATAGGCTTTCATCCATACTAATATTATAAATGCGAAAGTAACTCTGTCTGTCTGTCTGTCACTCAATCACGCCTAAACTACTGAACCAATTTTCATGAAATTTGGTATGGATATATTTTGATACTTACCCGAGAAAGGACATAGGCTACTTTTTATCCCGGGAAAATGACGCAATCCCGGGAATCCCACGGGAACGGGAACTATGCGGGTTTTTCTTTGACTGCGCGGGCGAAGCCGCGGGCGGAAACCTAGTATTATTATAATTGTTATCAGGTAAACTTAATGTCAAAGTAAGTAGAGCTAAGTAGGAATAGTTGTATAACTATTTAGGATTTAGACTAGATTAGATTTTGGTTCAGATGACATCTTCAACACATCTAAAATATAACATTATAAGCAGAAAATATTTTATGTTTGGATATTATACAATTATACTTCATTTGAATCTTTTTTACAGTATCCGCACTGAAACGCCGTAGATATTTCAAAAATAATGCAATCGATCCTTGTAATTCGCAGACACAAAAAGCAAATGCGGCATAAAACGTAAGTATCACAGTGCAATAAACAAGGAGCAGCTGGCGTGGATGTGGCAAAAACTGCAACGGAGGTGGGGATTTAATAATTTTTGGATGCGGTATACGCGGCGCAACAGTTGGCCCGAAACTGAGTTTTGGAAGCTTTGGAACTATTAAAAACCACTTTCGTTTTGATATATGTTTGTGTTATTGTTCGGGCGACGAAAAAAGTGCATACAAAGATAGTAAATGAGAATTAAACCTTGTTCTTCGTGTAGGTACTGAAAACTTAGTGTATGACTTCGATCAAACTACATTTAAGTTATTCGATACAACAACTATTGGTACTTTTAAAGGTATAGTATTATCTATTATTATCTGTGTTTTAAAGTTTCTCTATACCAGGTATACAATATGAAATCTCTTGAATTAGCGTTAACTTATTGTAACTAAAAATTAATGAAACGAACTATAATAATAATACACATAAAATTTCCTTTATTACAGCGTTATATAATTAAAATCAATATATGAAGTAGGGTTCACTTTATAGCCTAGATCTAGACATTCTAACTGCCTGTTTAATAACCCATAAACCGCTAAATGTTGGCATTAGTTCATTTTATGAGTTTTCAACTAAAATATTGCTTAGTGAATTTGAAATAATTAGTACAAGCCGTGTGTGACTTTAAATTTTAATGTTTTCAATATAATAAATGCATGTATTTCTAAGAAGTTTTATAATCAATACTGCAAAAATATTTAAAAGAAATTTGGCTAGAAGAAACTTAGATAGTAGTTAAAGGTTGGTAAATATTAAAATATTAAACCTAGATACTTTTTGACAATGATTAAAGTATACCTAATATCTATATTATACTCGTATTTTATTATTCGTGCTAACTATAATACCTACTTATTTTTTTTATTTGAAAATGCACATTTTTTATTTCACATTATACATTTTTTAAGTATCGTTTACAAGGGAAAAATTATGGTTCTTACCTTTTAATGTAGGTAATTCAAAATATACCTTACAGTTAAGTCTTATCAAATATTTTTGAATATCTATCTTAATATATATAAATCTCGTGTCACAATGTTTGTCCTCAATGGACTCCTAAACCACTTAACCGATTATAATAAAATTCGCACACCATGTGCAGTTTGATCCAACTTGAGAGATAGGATAGGTTTTATCCCGGAAATCCCTCGGGAACGGGAACTATGCGGGTTTTTCTTTGAAAACGCGGGCGAAGCCGCGGGCGGAAAGCTAGTTTAATTATATGTTAAAAAACAAATGACCTTTCAAATAAATAAAACTAAGTAATAATTAAACGAAGTTATCAACTTATCGGTCCTATCAAAGATAATTAACCTTACGACAGGTTAATTCATCCATTTCTCCTTTAACATTGACTTGAATTAGGGTTCCGTATTTAATTCTAAATTTAAGATTTATTTTAGAGTGTAAAACAAGTAAAAAATATTTTACAAAAATTTGAAATTGCTTTTATGTAAAAGAGTTATTTAATCTATATATATAAAACTCAAAGGTGACTGATATAGTGATCTATCGACGCACAGCCCAAACCACTGGACGTATCGGGCTGAAATTTGGCATGCAGGTAGAATATGTTAGGACGTAGGCATCCGCTAAGAAAGGATTTCCCGAAATTCTTGCGGGAACGGGGAAAAACGGGGATGCACGTACAAAGTCGTGGGCGGAAGCTAGTCTTTTATAATTTTAGTAGGACTATTAAATCCACATCAAGATTACAAAATAAAGGATGTAAGTTTATAATGGTTTAAACATATTTTCTAGTTGGAAATAGGCTTTGACTGACTGGTATTAGAATTATAATTGAACAATATAGACACAGAGACGTTGATAGATTTGTAAAAGTGACTCGACTTTAAACTTATATTTACAATTTTATCATGTTGTGTTTACTTCAAAACAATCTGGAGAGAGTCAAATACTTTAGATGAGCTGACGTTAAACTTCATTAAAATCCATTTGAATCTGTCACTATTGAAACAGAATATAATAGAATATTATACACACAAATTTTAATATTGTTGTAAATATTTCATATCCATTATGTACGGAACCAAGAATTCAATTTGACTGTCTAACTTGACCGGTTTTTTTATCGCGTGCACGGCCCTTAATACATCACTCAGATAACGGTGTCGACTTCCCACTGTATTAGCATAAGCCCTAGGTTTTGTGACTGTATCTAGAATAATTAGATTGTCATTTATTTTTATTTAAAGCCCTTTTAAAGGCTATTTGTTGAGTGTGAATCAGAGGTTAAGCGGTGAACTTTATAATTATGGTTTTATAATAAAAATGTACAAGTATTTGTCGATATAATATTTACATAAATTGAACACGACATAAAGCCAATTATTGATCTTTTGCTTGTTACATTTTAACAAATAAGTTGTAGGTACTCTGTCTTTTTCTGTAAGGTTTTTACAACTTTATTAAGTGTTAAAGAAAGAAAGTTTTAAAATAAATTAGTAGCCAATGATGCACTATAAGTAGAGTTTCAGTAGTTGATAAAGTGTTAAGGCTTCAAAAATACGTTTTAATAATAAATTTCTACTTCATCTGTCCATTTTTCATGCTACCACTGTTTTAAGAGCAAAAGAAACTGGGAACATTATAGTGTTTTTTTAAACATTATATTACGAAGTCATTGATTAGCATACACTAAAATAATTTTGATTCAATTGTTTAATTTATAAGTATAGTATTTAGAATTAAGTCTATTAGATACCTATAACTTCTATAACACTATCACGTCCAATAAAACAATATCAAATCTAATAGATACCAACTTTATAGGCTCTTAGTAAAAACAGTTCAATCCATTGAAACACTACAGATATTTTTACATGACCCACGTCTAGGCTAACTTAAAAGGCTTCAAACTTCAGTCTGGCTAGCGACTGGGCGGGCGGTAGACGCCTCGACTGAAATCAGACGATCGCGTGTGTGAATATGTGATATTTTGGATGATATTTTGTTTCAGGTAAGTAAGTTGTATGAATGTATATTATATGTTTTAAAAGGTGCTAGTATAAGGTGGGTTAATAGAGACTGTGAGGGAAGGTATATTTAGGTATGAAAACAAAATGATGTTTTGTTTTTGATCATGGCATCATAGTACATGCGAGTTTACATTTCAAGTTTGATAAAGTCATATTGAAAATGAACTAAATAACTATTTATACTAATCTAAATAATTATAATAAGCATTGCCAAATCAAACGTGTACTCGATTTTTGTGGATACGTTATAATTTTGATCAGACATTTGGAAACCGTAAGGCAAAGTATAGTTGTTAAATAATTTATTGAAGTAACACTTATTACTTATTAAATAGCAGTAAAATATTACACATGTAATATAATTTAATTTAATTTAAATTTAATTTTTAAATGAAAAGTATTTTTTCACATAAAATTATCTATCTTTACGAATATAATACTTAATAAAAACATGTTTGAGAGACCATATTAAGTTAAGAGAAAAATATTAACTATGAAAAATATACAAACAAACTTATAGAATCTCTACAACTCTGTTAAACTTTCATGTTACTTTACTAGTTCTGAACTAGATGGCGCTGTAAGAAATGTCTGTATATAATATTTTTATCCATGACTATTCATTCATAACCTTGACCTTAAAGTATGAATTTATTTCCCTTTTTCATGTGAAAATATTTTTAAATGGAAGTTTATTTTAAGGGATGCTATTAGTATAATATTCTGATATTTGGCCGGCCTGATTTTACCGAGAAAAATATAGAATATTTAAAAATTTAGAATATATTGCCATAAATATGCTATTTTGGAGTTCGATAATCAAAATTACTTCAGGATCTTAGCAAATGATTCCTGCAGTAATGGACGTAATTAAATTAATTATTTATAGTATGTAATATGATGTTTTTTTTTTTCTTTTTTTTTTGTAGAGCAAATAAATGCAGGATTGTTTTTATTTTGTAACAAATGAGTTGTATTATCTATGGTTGATATGAGTAAATCTCTATTTATTTATTCTTAAAAATCTCAATTAATCCAAATTATAATTGTCTTTAGATTCAGTACAATTTAAACACCGTTTTATTCGACAAAATATGGAGTGATTAATACGTTCAATCAACTACATTTAAATTTTTATAACCAAACACAGAATGAAATATCTTGATGAGTAATCGGTTAATTTAACCAACAAATAAGTACGTTATTTATCAAGAAAGTGAACTTACAAATGAACTTGGTTTAAATTTGCTCGTACGTAAATCAAAGTCGGGTGATTCATACATGTGTATTGCGTTTAGTTTTTATTAGTCACTTGATGCAATCTAGATTTTAATAAGATTAATTTGTTTGTGAACTTTTTAAAGTTCATATTTCATTTTTTTTCAGGAAGGATTTTCTTGTACTGTCAATGTAAAAAAATGGTCTTTGTTCAATCCATTTAAAGCAGACTCGTTGTTTTCTTGTTGTTTGTCCGAACAATCTTTGAAACGGCTGGACCGCACTATATATTCCATTTCAAATACAAATTATTTCTTTCAAAAAAATATGTACCTACTTGTATTAGAAGATTCCGGTCTTCCTAAAAATTTAAAAACTTAAGGTGTAGTTTAGTAACTTAAGGGTTATGAAGTAAATACATTTCATTCGACAGATTTCCTCATTAATCTACCGTGCATTAAGGCCATATAATCATTTTGTGGAAGTAAGGAAAGTTTTAAAACAAATACAAGTTAAAACACTCGTATTACTCAGATTCTTAGTATCTCAGAGTCAGATTAAAATCGTCGCGTCATAATCACATTCGAAGCGGTTAATTCTGGCATAACATTTGTACTCCCTTTTTTCCGGGACATAAATTATGGCAATAAATCGCCCGGACAGTTCCTCGGGATTAATTAAACTCTATAACGTTACAGTTTTGCTTATGGTTTATTAACATGACAACTGAATGAGGGGTTTTTAATTGCAAATATGTTGCGAATGTGTTGCGAATGTGTCGCGGCATGTTATGCACTTTGATGGGTTTTATTTAGCTAGCTGTGCGACCCGGCTTCGCCTGTGGTGGATGGGCGAAAGTCGGTACAACTCAGAAACCTCCGTGAGTACATCACTTAACAGATCATCACATTTCTTTATGCCTTTGAGGCATAGTTTAACTCTATAATCACATATAAACAAATATTCATTTTTATAACTCGACAAATCACTGGAATGTTATATTTTATATTATTTTTGCAACGCTTTCCATTGATATTCGGTTGCTATTTGCCGCAGTCTTATCTTATATAGTTTATAAATATATATACAATAAATAGATAAATAGATTATCTATACTATATACTATATTTACTATATAATATTATAAAGAGGAAAGGTTTGTAATTATGTTTGTATGTATGTATGTATGTATGGTTTTCACGCATAAACTACTGGACCGATTTTGATGAAATTTGGCACAGACAATCTTTAGACCCTGAGAAAGAACATAGGCTACCTTTTATTGCGAAATATGTACCACGGGCGAAGCCGGGGCGGACCGCTAGTCGAATATAAAAAGAAATTATCATGTAAACTCATAATAAAATGACGATTTATTCATTTTATTATGAGTTTACATGATAATTTCTTTAAATCAAGTCTTTTATTTCTAAGCACACTAAAGTCGACAAAATGTAATCCCACACAATCAAACGTTACCAGCGAGACAAATTCTGCTTATTTTCATTTTCCTCGTAATTTGTTCTATTACGTTCGATTCAGGTTGAAAATTATACCGAAATTCCGATTAAATTATTTTTTCTCAACGCTAATGAAGATAGGCATTTCATAAGAATCCTTTGTAATTTTGGAGGAAAACCAATGTTATTTTTTCGGGAAATCTTTTGTGCGTATTGATTTTATTAAGAGTTATGCAGAGTATTTAATTATTCTGCCTTTGGGTTTGTTTTATGAGGAATTTTGAAGATTATTGAAACTATAAATGTGACACGTGGCTTGGCTCGGTATGCTTTAGTCTATTTTTCTCTTTTATTTATCTCATAGAGGCTTTTTTGTGTAGGTCTTGAAAGTTTGTTAAAGCTGTTAGCGTTATGCTACAGACATTTAACAAATCACTACATAGTATAAAACAAAGTCGCTTTCTCTGTCCCTATGTCCCTTTGTATGCTTAAATCTTTAAAACTACGCAACGGATTTTGATGCGGTTTTTTGTAATAGATAGAGTGATTCAAGAGGAAGGTTTTAGTATATAATTTATTCGGTTTTAGACAAAGCGGGCGAAGCCGCGGGCTGTAAGCTAGTATACTATAAATTTTAATTATTATAGGTATAAAAGTAATCACTCCCTTTGTGGATATGGAATAATTTTACAACCGTTTCATTCAACAATTATAACAAATCTATTAAAAAGTTATTTTTCCCTGCTTATATAGAATATACTTTTGCTTTTCATAGTTTTATCGGTTCAACCTTAACTATAATAATTCGTCTTAGAACTTAATGTAGTAATTAATTTCCGATATTGAATTCAGTTTTAACAACAGTTTGATGGATAGGCAGCTATCGAATGAACTGAACAAACAAGATATGCGTGTTTGCATGTCTTCAATTACATTTGATTAATTGAATTAGTTAAGCGATTATGGATCTAGTGTCTTGGACATTGTAAGGCTTAATATTGTGTGTATTTTATGCAGTTGGTTGTTAAAATCAGTATAATAGCTCACGAAGTTTATAATTTTTATCCAAATAAAGGATTTTTTTTTATGATAGGTATGTCAAAAAGGGATAATAAGAAAAATGTTTCATACGGTTTCAATTTATACAGCTTAGAATTTTATTATAACCACGTATGTATTTTTTATCATTTATTTTACATAATATAATATAAGCTCAGTCATTTTGCAAAATGCGTAAAACCACACAGCTTTTACCTTAACCATACAAAGTATTGAAAACTAACATAAAATGAATACTTTACAAGGCATTGAATCCATTTATATCCTTATTCATCACAAACGGAATATCGCTATCAAAAACATCTAGCCGCTAAAAGGCCGCTTTCAAAGAATTAGTTCTACCTCAAAAAGTCCATCAGGCAAATTGCACTTTTGAAATCCGATACTAAAATCCTATTTATCAGTTAGTAATGGGAGTAAAAAATATTTCGAATAACGTTTAGTTGCATGAAAACGCATGTTCTAGAGTTACCATTAGGTGATTGGCTGCGGCTGGAAGTTATCAAAGCGAGTGAGTGATATGCTATATTAGTTTTGATAGATTTTTGTTGATTAGACGGTTTAAATACAGCTTGAATTGAATGTTTGATTGTAATGGTGATAAGTTGATATGTAGAGTTGAAATCAAAGTATCTATGCTATAATATTATTATTTATTTTTATTACAATAACAACAACAACACAAAATATAACAGTGTATCTATTAAAGAATTTGTTAGGACTTAAGATACTTAAAACAACATTTTTTTATTATATTCGTTCCGGTAAAGTTTATTGTAGGCTTTCTACAGATTCCCATCTATCATCTATCGATGTATAAAAATTCATCATAATCCTTTAAGCAGTTTAAGCGACAGAAACGGAGGAATATTCAAATGCATTCATAATATAAAAAGGTGGTAAATGGTAAAACTATGTTAAGACGATCTAAAAGAGCTTCTAGAAGAAGTCTAATAGAATACCTAAATAAAAGTTTGAAAGAAACATTCAGTTCAATTATTTTATAAACAATTAGTTTTGTTATTAAAATATTTATTGAATATAACACCAAAAGCCCTTTTTACGTATTCAATATACCTAGTAGTACATTTGAAATATTCACGGCATTCACCAGTGGAAGCCACTCAGCAAGCGAATTGAACTTCATTTGGCTATTTAAACTATAATATGTAGGTATCGATTATTTTCAATGTGAATAGACACGTTTAGTAATGGGTAAATTGGGACATGTTATTTGGAAATAGTTCACTTGCATAGTGATATTATAAATTACAATTTTATGTTTGTGCTTCCGTCTTGTCTATATTCACGGCTAAGTTGTTTTAAAAAAATACTTTTATGGAATAAAAAACGTATCGAATCTAAATAACTTTTTCCTTTTTATACCTATCTAACAGTTATCTTATATTAATTAAGTAAAAGTAAATCCTACTAATATTATAAATGCGAAAGTTTGTGAGGATGTGTGTCTGTTTGTTATTCTTTCACGCAAATTCTACTGAACCGATTACAATGAAACTTAGCACACATATAGAGGGTAACTTGGATTAACACATAGGATAGGTTTTATCTCGGAAATCCCACGGGAACGGGAACTATGCGGGTTTTCCTTTGAAAACGCGGGCGAAGCCGCGGGCGGCAATCTAGTGTTTTAATATAACTTACAAAAATCAAAAAATCTGAAAAATAAGCGAATTGTTGTATTACTTTATGTTAAATATTAATATATATTATTTTCTATCTATCATGGAGGCAGGACAATCTTTGTAATAATCTTATATTGTTCTATAAAATTAGTATACCTTCATAAAAAAAATATCTATCTTATTATGATACATCATTCACAGCAATAAATCACGATGCGCAGGAGTTTATTACACAAAGGAGCCGCTGTTCATGACAGTGGGACAGAATATTATTGTTTTGTTCTGCTTGGCTCTACTTCTATTATGTTTGTAAAAATAATATACCTATAAAAAATTTAGTTTACTTTAATGTAATAGTGTATGTTTCTTCCAAAAAATAAGTCAATGCTAATAAGTCAAAAGTAAGCAATAAAAAAATATTACTATAAGATATGTAGCGCTAAGAGACATTCAAGTTTAGTAAAAACGCCAAGTACTACTCTAAAGTTATTTAGAATTATATTTTTTTATTATTTAAACTAAAACACTATAAAATGATATAAAACAATTAAGAAAACCTTAGTTCGCCAATTACTGGCGTCATACGGTGATTATTTATATGACGTCATCATTAATTTTATACAGCGGGAACTTACGGCAATAACAAGTAAATCATAAATTAGGATAAACATAAAGTCAAGTAAGCCGTCACGTTTATGGGCCAATTAGACCGTTACTGAGGTTGATGTAAGTTTACGATAATATTCCACATGTTATAAATATAGACTCGAGAATTGTGAAAGGGGATGCTAATTTTGATTTCAATTTAAACTTTGATTGTCTTCGGCTCTTTAGGAGCTCGATTTTTATAGTGATTCTGCAAAAGACTTGTGATAGTCAGGGAGAGGCTAAAAGTAAAAAAGTTATTAGTAAAATTAGACTGAAAAAAAAATAGTTATTATAAGTCGTTTTTTTTATTTTGTTTAGCATAGTACCTATAGACTTAGGTAAATATATGTATAGAAAACAAGTCATACAAAGGTAATAATAAAAAAAAAAATATTGTTATAAGTATATAGTTTTAAATTTTCAATAAAGCTTAAAAATGCTTTTAATTTAGCCATAAATTTGATTTACATCAGATTTATTTTAATTAAATATAGACAAGTAAATATATATACCTTCTTTGCATTTATAACAAGCTGTTTAGCTCGACCTGCACAGACTTTTAAAATAAAAATTTTTCACTAGGATCCTTATTCAAGTAGAGACGCATCGAGCAAACTAAAAATCATTAAAATCCATCAGCCGTTCTTGATTTATAATTGTTGTAATACCACGACTTTCTTTTACATACATAGATAGTTATAGTACATATATATAAATACTAGTACCAAAGGGAACACACCGTCTGTCAGTCAGTCCCATAACGAGCAATTCCGCGCCGATTGTCGGCCACTGCCCGTAATATTATATTAGAGCATGCTTGACCTACATACACACGAAATGTATGGGACATTTTAGCTGTTATTGATAACGCTAACCTTCAGTGTGAAGCGTGCTTTAGACGTTATGTTATAAACTATTTACATATTGACGTTATAATATACACAGGGTGTAATCGTTAAGTGTGCACAGGCGCTTATTCCGTAACTATTACATATATCAAAAAACTTTAAACTGATATTGAAAGTACTATACCTAATGAGTAAAATGACAATAATAACTTTTTAAAAATAAAACGAGAAATATCCAAAAAAATTACATCAAACGCTCCCATACATTTAGTATGAAATATGACTATTCCAAACATGTAACATGAAAGATTTTGCTTTTTTATTCAATTTTATGCTTTAATTACTTCGCAAATTTTAATGAATGTTCATTTAGAAACTGTAAATAGAGCTCGATGTGGAAAAAAATGATTCCAAATCGAGGATGACATTTCGAATATTTGCTTTGAATACAAAATGTAAGGGAAATAAAATGCATGGGAGCGTTTCATGTAACATTTTTGGATATTTCTCGTTTTATTTTTAAAAAGTTATTATTGTCATTTTACTCATTAGGTATAGTACTTTCAATATCAGTTTAAATTTTTTTGATATATGTAATAGTTACGGAATAATCGCCTGTGCACACTTAACGATTACACCCGGTATATTATTATGGAGTTAAAAAATAGGTTACATTACAATACACAAGGCCGCCTTTCCATCTGCAAGAAAACTTCCGCAAGAAATATCGACAGTCTGTCTGACAGAAGCTTGCAAGTCTAATTCCGCGTTTCCACCTGCAAGTAGACTTGCAAGCTGCTGTCAGACAGACTGTCGGACATTTCTTGCGCAAGTTTTCTTGCAGATGGAAAGGCGGCCTAATGAAGCTAAGATATTCCCTATTGCCCCAACTAGTTTATGATAATTTGACGTCACGAGTTGTGACGTCATTACTAATCAAATGACAGACAGACACTTCAAACACAATAATAATGAGCTATTTTCAGTGAATAAATCCGTTCCGTAAATTCACATGTGCACATATCCTTTACACGTTGTTTCGTACACTGCTTTCAAGCTATTCCTAATGTTGTGGCCATTAAACGAGCGATTAATAATATTGATATATTTAATGACAATAAAATTAGCTCAGTTCACAATTATTGATTCATGCACGGAAACTTATCTAATGGGTTATAAATTAATAATATTAATTTAACCTTAATGTAGAGTTATATAAAAGAAAAAAAGAGAAGCATTCGTTATTGTAAAGCCTGATATTCTCATAATTTATCTATATACGTTGTTTTAATTTGTGTATAGAACAATAATTAACAATACGAGAACTATGTGCAACGAAATTATTTTTCAAAGTATCTCATGTTAAAGTTTTATAAATGTTCTCTTGTTTTGTAGTTTTCGTACTTGTGCTCTTATTATTATTTAATGTAAAACTTGTGAGACCACAGCAAAATACTAACTGTATGTTCTATTATATAATTACTCTAAAAGCTAAGTAATAAACATTTTCTTTTGGACGTATTGAATTTTAAGTTTCACCATGCTTCTATGGAAGTATGGAAATGCAACTTTATCAAAGGAACGAGCCATTTCATCCGTCTTCGATACATGATTTAAACATATTATTATACAGATTGTTTTTATACTGATCAAATAAATACCTATTTAATTTTATATCCGCTAGTTTCATAGCCCCCGGATCAGCGGTGGCGCGTGAACTCTTGCAAATGAAAGCCAAAAGCACGCTGGGACGTCGCGAAAATGTGCATTTAACAAAAAATTCTTCGTAAGGAAAAATCCTTTTAATTTCACATTTTCATGAGAGGGCTGAAAATGTAAATATACTTATGAATTTTACTCGAAAATATTTAGTGGGTTATTTTTCTTTGTTATCGTAAAGTTACTTGAAGCCCCAATTTTGTATCCATTTAAAAGTACAAAATTCAAGAAAGCTTTGAAGAATAAAAATAAAACAGTTCCCTTCAATTACTTTGAGATTCTCTGTGATTTTTAAGTTCCTACTGTTTTGGAAACCAACCCGTTAAATCTTCTCAAACCTTACCTAAAGGAAGGACCTTTACCTGCTAGAGACATCGAATGACCGAAATTTTCAGTTGTTTATCTTGTCCTAAAATAACTGGAGAATGTTCCATAAGCAAACCTCTATCTTATTTAAACAGATTAGTGAGAAATGCAGTAACGGTGACAAAACATTCCTTTTGCTATCGGAAATTCTCTGAACGCTGGGATTTCTCTAATAACCCTATTTTAGGGAATCGAATGCTAGTTTTAGATTCTCGAGTTTCTAATGTAAGAATCGTTTTATTCAAATTCGTTTAGAGCTTGGAACGTGAATTAGCATGTGGTCATTACAGGTATTAAAGCTGAAGTTTGAAAATCAGTCGTAAAACATCTCTAGTTTATATTATATCATGTAAAAAATGACATTAATTTTGATATTTTCTATGACTTTATCAGTTTATGTTACGTTGAAAAAGTACGTGACATAGATTTTAAATATTTTTTACAGGGAAATCCTTCACATAAAAATTTTGATAAGTCACTTAATTAAATCTTTAAGTTTAATCATTTAAAATGAATCACATTGACTCTCGATGTAATTCGTTTAAGTCATTGATCAACCAAGAGTTTTTATTAAATATAGAAGAGAGTCTAAATTAGTCAGAACTAATAAAAGTATTTCTATATTATTCCAGCGATTAGCCAACTGTGTTGAGATTTCAATAAATGCTGTTGTTATTTTAAACCGCGGAATATCAACATTTATGTTTCCCACTAATTAATGCATTCTTTTAAAATATTTTCATATAAATAGCTAAGCTCGTTTTAACATTAGAAGATATTTCACAGGGGCTTAAATGAAGTTTATTTCTATTATATAAGTATTTTGACTATTTTCTGTTGGCGTTAGTTGGCTTAACAATGTCTTTTTTCTTTTATTAGATCGATTCCATTGTATTTATAATTGCTATAAATACTATAACTATTTAATATTTAAAACAGAACATTTTTAACCGCATATACCTATGTACTGTTTTTAGTAATAGATTTTTAGACGTACCCCTGTATCAATTTTCAAATTATCCTCCTAAGTATACGTTATTCATCAATCCACAAGCATCAAATTATCGTACGAATTCATCGAACTTATACAAACCTAACAAAGGCCTATTAAATCGAAACCGGACACCCTTTATATTGAAAAAAATATATTATACAGTATAAAATAACGAGAAATTGGGCCCGTCACGAATTAGCGCGATTTTGGGGCTGTGACTTTTGTTATAGGATCATTTTAGTTCGGTTACTGTTTGGGGACTAGGGATTTCTTTTGAACGTCATTAGGTGTCATTTTTTAGGGTTGTACACGTGTATATCGATAAAATTATAATTTTTTGAAAACATCGATTTTTAAAAATTCATGTGTAAGCAGGTTATAAGATTCTGGCAGGTTTTGGATCGGTGGTGTTGAACACATTATATTGAATACGACGTGTATGCGTGCATTGATGATATTAAGAGCTAGCGCGCAAGAGCAACTTTTGTCTCCGCAACTATTTTGCCTCTCCCATCAACTCTATGGGGAGTTGCGTCGCTACGTGCGCGCACTTTCTTACTAGCCCATAGAGTTGATGGGAGAGACAAAATAGTTGCGGAGACAAAAGTTGCTCTTGCGCGCTAGCTCTAATGCATTACCTGAAAAATCATTTGTATGGGCTTTAGTGCGTGTAATTGAAAACTTATAAGACAAATATATTATATTTATATAAATTTATGTGCATAATAATATAATACAGTGAGTCACTTGGTATAATATAATACAGTGTTAACAGTTATGACATTTGGATAAGCTCTACATTTTAACTCAGTAATTTAACATCCAAGTAAAGTATAATAATCCCTTTTGTATTTCGTGTTTTTTAATTTTTTATAGAGCGATAAAATGACTCACTTTAGCATTTACAATATAATTTTTGTGTGCCACTAAAATCACAGGCACTTGTTAAAATTTATGTATAATCATAA
Organism: Colias nastes; assembly: GCA_907164665.1. Taxonomy (NCBI): domain Eukaryota; kingdom Metazoa; phylum Arthropoda; class Insecta; order Lepidoptera; family Pieridae; genus Colias; species Colias nastes. The sequence continues at coordinate 3,158 of CAJQZM010011227.1, read as the reverse complement.
AATTTTATACAGTTTGAGTATTTTACGAAATTAATTGCTTCGTACCGCGAGTAGGTCATTGCATGAAGTAATTTTCGTTCACATTTTACATTATATTGTATTATTCTGATCACATGTAATTATTTCGCAATATAAAATGTGAAAAATAAATATAAAACAGGAACGTTGCTTTTGAGATAATAGAGTAAATAAAAAACCATACTTCATTCAATTTCTTATATTTCAACCATAGCAAAGTATCACTCACATATAGCTTTTAAACAAAATAATTAATATCTGTATTCCACAAAACAAATTATCCATTCCACTTACACACTATTGTAACCAAAAATCCAATCGCTCAATCTATCGATACCCTTACATCACTACGCGTCAGGGATGAGCCAAATTGATTTTAACACAATAACGTGGTGAAAGCCACCCCTATTTGTAGCGGCGATGACACGCGCGCCTATCCATCATTCGGCCTTTATATTCTGTGAATACAGGCCGAAGCATTGGTTTTAGCAGATGTGCTCTAATCCTAGATCATGTTAGAAGTTATTGGAATTATTGACAATAAACGTTACTGTAACTATCGCCAAGATTGTCCAAAAGCTTTTACTTTTGTTAATTTTTTTTAAAAGTGCATGTAATGTGGTATTTGGTGGACCTTCTTGTCGAAAGTATTACTAAAAATAAAGGATATTATATCTAATGTGTAACTGCTATAGCTGTATTACCAATTACCTGAAGATGTTGATGAAACAGGCCGCATACAAAAGAATCTGCGTTTGTATAGCGTATAAATCGAATTTTTGATGTAGAATCCCTAATTACTATAGCTTTGGCTTTTTATAACTCAGTTAGTGGATCAAGAACTGCGCTCCTAGCAATTTTATTTCAGGGTTTATATTGATAGAAAAATTTGCACATCAACTTAAACAGTGTTTATGTATTATGTAGGCGTGTATATAACAATACTTCCATTACACATAACATGTTATGGGTTAGTTAATGAGATATGAAAAAGCTTTGAAAAATTTAAATTCCTAATTCCTGTGAATAACAAAAACATTACCTACATTTCTTCACCGAAACATTCGGGCCATACATTAAATGACATACCGTAATCGTTTTCAGATCCAAACCATTACCAGCAGATAAGCAAACATACAATTCCCCATATTATTAGCTACATCATTATCAAAATCACGACTTGCAACATTGTGTTCATACCCTTTGAAAATCATGCGAAATAGTAATAATTTGTACTCGACAATGAAATGTAAGTATTTATGTGGACCCCTTACATACTGTAAATTATCAGCACAAAGACCCCCCTCATACGAGGCCCATTATATAGACCCCAGCTTTTGGAACAATTTTGAACGATTTTGTCATCGATCTGGTTTTTGGTTATTCGTGTGTACATGTTTTTATTACAGTGTTCATACTAACATCATCACTATAGTATGTTTCTTACAAATTTAGGTATTCAGCCTTCAATAACTGTTGAGCGACGATGATTCGACGGATGAATAAAATTTTGGAGGAAAATATTAGTGTATGATAAAAAAGGAATACATATTACATAGAGCTGTATTGTAAGAAAGTATAAAGTTGAATTTAAAACAAACCTTTACATGCAACTTTGTTAAAATTTCCTGCAAGATAAAAATAAATGAAACAACTAAAATCCGATTCTTTTTGTAAAAATAACACTCGTAACAACATGATCGAGTAACAAACAAACATAAAACTAAAAGTCAAATAATAGGTTAAATTTTCTTCAACAAATTTTCATACTATTTTCGCTAAACTAATACCTACTCCGTTACTATAGCTTACTTCTAGATATATATTCTGAATAAATTTTGTGGGTTGACTGATTAAATTCAACCTAATCCTGTGCCCCTACGCCTCTAGATTATTGTCACTCCATTAATCCACGTGTTTAATTAGATTTCCCTTCTTCTGTGACCTCTTTATTTTAATTGAAATTGATATATATTTGAAATGTTACGGTTGTTTCATCACTATTTTTACTGGCAAAGATGGATGGATTCATGAAAGAGTCACATTCAATATATTTTTTAAATCGCTGCATATTTTAAAACAAATCGCTTCTCGCTATCTGTCTATATGTTGCTATGTACGCTCAGATATTGAAAACCACGCAACAGATTTTGATGTGGTTTTTTTAATAGGTCTATTAAAAAAACCACATTGAACGTTCTCTTGGTCAAGAGAACGTTCAAGATAAGGGAATAATTTTATATTATCGTGTCATTTGACGTTGTAACAACAATCGATAGATAGCATGGATTGTACTATGAAGTAGCTAATTTGATACTTTTAAATTTAAAGTAAAATTTCCTATTAATATCGAATGAGTAGTACTTACAGATTATAGAAATAAAGATATTTGATGATAATAATACGAATATATCGAATAAAGACGTAGGTATGATAGAAAAATTGGCATACGCAATATTTTTATAATGAAAAGATGCCATATGAATCATATTGATTAAATAGCTTCCAATCAAGAATCATACCCAAGGGGGGACTTACAGAAATAAGACCCCTGATATCGGGAGTTAATAAAGGATGCAATGAAAGACCCTAAGAATTAGATATGTGAGGCAATACCTTTCTTAAAGTAATTAGGTTGGTAAGGATTATGTTTCCAATATCGTATTATGCTTAAATAGAAAATGAATGCGTTGACGTGGTAACGAGGAAATATTTGTTTATGAGGCTATATTATTTTAAAATTTTACTGTTTTAGTTCAGTCTCTTTGACATTGTAACAACACCTAGAACAATTGTTCAATGTAGATTAGTACTAGAATATCAATTCAACAGTTTATTTGTAAAACAAACAAACTCTTCATCTTTATATTTATATAATACTAGCTTTCCGCCCGCGGCTTCGCCCGCGTTTTCAAAGAAAAAGCCGCATAGTTCCCGTTCCCGTGGGATTTGCGGGATAAAACCTATCCTGTGTGTTAATCCAAGTTACCCTCTATGTGTGTGCTAAATTTCATTGCAATCTGTTCAGTAGTATTTGCGTGAAAGAGTAACAAACACACACACACACACACACATCGTCACAAACTTTCGCAAATTTATAATATTATTTAGTATAGATAGTATAGGTTTATAGGGTAAAT
>CAJQZM010011226.1:0-17179 GCA_907164665.1 Colias nastes | reverse complement strand
ATTTGTGAGTCAATGATGAGATTTGACTTAATATTGAATAATATCTATACATATAATAAAATTGTAGGAAAGTCAAAACTGTACCTTGAATATTTTTTTAAAAGAATACTTAGGGCGTGATCTACAAAAGATACCGAAGCCATATATAGTGTTTGTCTGTATGTATGTCCGGGCTAATCTCAAAAAATACTGCATAGATTTACTTCAAATTTGGTACAGATATAGCTTGAGAACTGAGGAAGGACATAGGTTAGGTTTTATCCCGGAAATCTCACGGGAACGGGAACTATGCGGGTTATTTTTGACTACTCGTTCGAAGCCCGTGGCGGAAAGCTTGTTAAGAAATAATACCATATTGTGGCACATAATTCATACTTATGTCAGTGACCGTTGTTTTTGCATGATTGTTCATTTGCATATTTGCATTATTTATAAGAATTACAATATAAATTGATCATTGCTTCATTTAATTATTATTGATATGATATGATACATAACCAATTTGTGAATATTATGTTTAACCTTATACCGTTATACGACAATAAGAAATATTTTTCTTTAAATTCCGAAGTTTTAATAGCGTAATAGAATGAATTTCCAGTAAGTTATGAATTTATTCCAAACTAGCTGTGCCCTGCGGTTTTACCCGCAGTGCTCCACTCTTGTCTTAGCGTGATGATATATAGCCTTATAGCCTTCCTCGATTAATGGGCTATCTAACACCGAAATAATTTTTCAAATCGGAACAGTAGTTCCTGAGATTAGCGCGTTCAAACAAACAAACTCTTCAGCTTTATAATATTAGTATAGATTCTATCGATAAGTTTTAACGATGTATTCACTTCAGTCTTACATTTAAACTCTAATAGATACCTTCCTTACTTCTCAACCAGGTCTAAACCAAAATAGCTGTTCCATCGCAATAATTACTACAGGAAATAAAATTATTAGCCGAGACTTACATGTAGGACGCTCTAATGCGTCGCATCCTGTTACTGTAATACAATTTATTGTAATCACATTAGTTTAATGATATCAGGGAATCCTTTTAAGTATTGATAGGCACGCAAATGAGGCTGCCTTGTGAATTGGTTATTTGGAACATGGATTTGTTAGGCGCGTGTAACTAAAGGAATGTTGGCGGAAATATATAGAATATAGGAAAGAAGACTGAAGGCTGATGACGTTGGTTGATTCAGCGTATGATTGTGATTTAGGGATGTTTAACAATACATATTTTTAAATTATTTTAAATCGAAATCTCGAGACGCTCGTCGATATATTTAAGTGATCACGCTGTTGTCTCTCGAACTTTAAATTGCATTAGAAGTTTAAATTTTAACTTATTTTATTTCTTAGTCAAAAAATTAATCTAGCTTTAAAGCGTAACTTAGAAAAGTGGAAATTAAATTTACAAGGATTATAAACTTTTTTTTAATAAGAAAAAAATCCCACGTCGACATCTAAATTCCGTTACAACAAAATTCCGTTATTCCAAAGCTCACTACAACATTCGAACGAACAAATTATCAACTTATTAAATTATCCACGCACAAAATATGTAAAACAGCTGGACCGCAACCGACCGTGGCATGTTTAGCGAATTTTTAACAAAATATATGTTTATTTAAAAGATTACTGCGGTGTTTGAAGCCGGCGCACGTTGTTCGTAACCATTGTTTCCGCCTTTAAAATTCATGAGGAATTCTGTATAGGCATTTGTATGGGGCGTATTAGAATACATGACAGTGGGTTTTGTTCGATATCTTGACTATATTATTCATTGAAATGTAATACGATTGAGCTACTATAGATTTTAATATACACGAGTAGCCGAGGTATTTTGATTTTTTCTTGGAGTATGTTGTTTTGTCACGTGCCGTTCACGAATCTAAATGTGAATTGTTTATTTTTCTTATAAATGTATCTATAAATAAATATTTGTCATGCTACATTTAGATGAAAATTGTTTTCATAAAATTTTCCAGCAGAGATTATTCGTGTTGATAAGATCGTCTGCTGCGCAAAATTAGTGTTAATGTTTTATGTAATGAGTTCCTACATTTTTATTAAAATATCTTGGGAAAGTTGTTTGACGTTACAAGTACAAGTATGTATGCCACCTTACATTACATTCTTGTAGTTTAGCACACATATTCTGTGAATACAAATCGTACAATCCGCTATGCAATTTCAAGAAAGTACCCAACATATAAATGAAACAATGAATTTTGTAGAAAAAGCCAATTCATCAGCTCTTTGTTTGGGCTACGTGTAAATGGGATATGAGTTGACTGACGTTTCTGAGAACAAATATGTTCACACTAAAATAGATCGTATTGCCACAGTACACTTGCCGTTTTCGGCTGTAGCATTTAGATTTACTATTCGTGGTTACATACGTACGTTATCAGAACGGTTCCCTGAATCCTTTATTACGGGACGTCAGCGTTTCTCTAATATAGCCTTGTTTATTATCCATTGTTGTTTCTGTATGCAACGATTCGAACGCAACTTTGTGTGGTGGAGCATTGTATGTCGTTTGAGGAGTAATAAAGCTTTGTTTAAATATTATTGTTTTCGTTCACGCATACCTACGTGCTGGATACATTCTAAGACTAATCAAAAAGTAAGTTTATAACATTGAAGTATGATTTATGAATAAAATATTTACACGAATGGCTTGTATATTTTAATATGGCAACACATTTAAACAGACAAGTAGGTATGTGAAGCAAAAAATCGTTAACGACAATTAAAGTAAAATGTCGTGACAAGTGGATATTGACATGAACCCGAATAAAAGTGATTTGTACCAAGAACCGCAAAACATCAAATGTTGTTTCGTTACACATTTCAATAACTATTTAAAAACGGCATGCTGCCTCGCTCGCACCTGTATATCGTCCTACAGAAAAAACGGGACAAACGTATGTTTGACAGCTCAGTGGGATACGGTCGTTACAGCCAAAAACATTTATTACAAGCCATCAAGTTTTAAAGGTCTTGTAACCTGACACCTCGCTACAAAATGACTCTGTCAAGACAAGCGTGAATGTTTGTTGGTGTACACGCACTGTTGTGCAACGTGACGTGATGAATATATGTCACAGAGTATATTAACGTGATCACGGACTTGCCAGATGGGAACCTAAAACTTGGTATACTGAGAATATGGATAGACTGTGGCGTTAGACGTCATTTCTTATGGTACTTTATTAATGTGGTTTTTGGTATTTTTTGGTACAAACGGATAGGGAATCGAAATGACTATATTATCATAAGAAATATAAGAAATATGTACCCACTTAGGTATGACAGGCAATTACGATAGAGAGAAACTATAATAACATCAAAAGTACCTACTTAATAATTGAATCTGTTTATTCGATGAGCAGCTACAAATTTAAGTAGTTTACAAGCTTCTTGAGGGTTGCTAAATTAACTTATTATTGTATAGCCTTAATTTCTGGTTCAACATTATTACAAACAAAACATTTCCCTTTTATTACAGTCTTGTATTTCTGGTAAATTCCACGAATTAAACCGTCGCCAATGTTTAAAAATACAGTTACGATCGGTTTGTAACAACACTTTCTTTCCACCGGCCATAAAGTTAAGCGTTAAAGGGTGTAATTACAGGCTTAATTAGCAAACCCAACGTTTTACGACCCACGTGACTGTATGCAATCACGTGAAATTAGATCATGCAATTTTGGCATTTATCACTTTTGTGTATGAGTCATTTTGCTGTCAAACGTTTCGGTGTAGTAGATAGTTGGGGCTGTTGTTTTAGGATGACCTTGGTTTTAATTAATGTTGGAAAAGTCAAGATCGTGGGTGACGTCAGGGAACTTTTTTTATAGTGGTTCGTAGGGCTGTCTAATATCTGTTAGATATTCTTGTCATATTTACGATACGATTTAATTATGGTTACGATTTAATTACTCTACTATCTGACTAATTATTTCTGTCTTTGTACAAATGGTTCCGTAAATTCAGTTCAATACCCTTGTTTTTTTATTTATATAAATTTATAACTAAATCAACAAGCAAAGAAAGTAAAGAACAATGTATTTAATGTCTATAATAATTGTTATTTCCTACAATTTACAATAGTAAAAAAAGTATTTGTATAAAACTAACGCCGCATCTGCTTTACATTCAACAGACGCCTCAAAAAATTGAAATCCAGTCTTCCCAAGCCTGTTTACTCTGACCTCACAATTAATTCCAGTACTATTTAATTAGTTAAAACTACTCGTTTAATTAACTCGGGGTGCGGAAAGAATCTTACAAGAGTCATTTTACCGCTTTATGAGCAAACGTGCTAGCATGTGAAGCTTACACTTTTTATACATGAAATGGAATATTTTTAAGAGAAATTCCCTGAAGCACACTCCATGTTAAGTATACTAAACACTTCTAATTTTAGATTCGAGTCAAATAGCCAACTAAAATGCCTTGCAAATGTTACTAATGGGAGCTTATTTTGGCTCGCTTTTTGAAGAGGCTTTGTGGATTGTTTTTGGGTTAGGTGTTGGTTACATTTAAAAGTGACCTTGAAATGACATTCAAGTAATTTAAATTGTACTTTTATACTGAAGGTAAATACTGATATTTGTCGGTAGGAATCGTAGGTACTAGGTGCAAGTATAAATGTTATTGCGATTAGCGACAAAATTTACCTACTGAATTTCAGCCTATCCATATTAATATAGAATGCATTATGTAAAAAAAATACCTAGATACACTTTTAGGTAATTTTTCTAATTCCACTAACAAATTGTTTCAATAAATCATATGTACAGCCTTACATTAATTGTAATATGAAATTAGCCATAAAATTCAGATCTTTTTTATCGACTTCCGGAACTTGGTGAATACGGGAAGTCGTTTAACCTACTTTTGTGTTCCATTTTTAAACAGCCTCCGTTTCGATTGTTCGCGCTTTCAAAAACCCTAGTTTTATGTAAATTTTAAATTTTAACTTTAATTTTAATATATTTTCTAATAATAGTAGATTGTCATCAAGTTAGTTAATAATTAGGTGTACTTTTACAGGAGAATGGCGGAAATTAACCCAGTTTTTTTTAAATAAACGAAACATCGTAAGTACCTCTGCGAGCTTTAGTTATATTACATGTTTATAATTTATAAATATACGTTTTGATGATAGGTGTGCGCTTCTTCTTTCGGTGGGTCCAAAAATACATGGCACCGTTTAAAACTGTTTTTTACAACAATAAGCAAAAGCATATCATTCTACAAAAATAAACAGCACACACTTATGTGTAGCGGTCTCTTTTATTATTATACCTCTATATATAAAGTAAACAATAGAAAAACTCCATAATAATTGTCATATTAAAGCACAACACTATGGCATATAATTTTAAAAGCTATAAATAATAGCGCTAATGCTTGCTTTAATTTAAGCGTCCCCGTTATGTGCTTTTTATTAAAAATTTCTTGCTATTTAGAGGAATATTTGCACGGAATGTTATGTGGAAGCGCTACTATACGGTTTTGATGTGGTTTTAAACATGATGATGATGATGATTTTAATATGTTGTTATAGATTCTAGGTCATAATATAATTAGCGTATGTAACTAATAGCTTCTAGCCGCAGCATTGGGAAAATAGTAATATGTATTTACAATGCTAATTATCGCAGACCTAAATCTATCTGTTTACCAACATTGAAGTCAAATCGATATATGTAGTAATTTCGAGTTATTTATTTTGATAATTAGCATAATAAGTACCTATATACATACATATATACATATGTAGGTATATAACTCTTTGTTAAAATATGCATTTTTTTAACTAAATTTCCATACATAAAATTCAAGCCCTACAAAATAACCTGAACTCAATATACCATTACCCATTGAAATGAGAAATGCACGTACGAAACGAATTAGCATTCATAAATAAGCCGAGAATGTTTATTTGGCTCAAGGAATATACGAAACGCACGCATCGCGACAATTCGCTACGGTTATATTGTGCGATTTGCTGCAATCGATTTTTTACACTTGGTCTCGTGTGACGTCATAATTTTGTATTATGGCTGAATAATTTTTATGTTTTTTTTAGGGATGCATCGATACGCCTTTTCGCCGATACGATACCGATACCGATACTCTTATAAAAATATCGGCGATACCGATACCAATACCGATACGCTTACTGTGAATTCAAAAATGAAGGTATCATAAATAAATCACAAGTCAGATTTTTCTTTTATTAATATAAAAAGCAGAGTCATAGGTTAATAATTAGGCAATTAAAAATTTTAGTAATTAAAATTAACATTGATAAGATTTTTGTTTGAATAAAACCTGCGCTGGAAAATAGTCTCTCAGATGCAACAGAACTCATTTGGAACTTTTGCGCAATTTTTTTCAAGTTTGGGTATAAAACGTCATTGCGCCAGAAAACGAATGGATCTGCATCTCTCGATATATTGGGACAACTCAACAACACACTCACAAGCGCGGGATTTCCCCGAGCATAGTTCATGCCTCGATTGCAACGGAATAGACGAGACAACACGCTCGTTTACACTACATTTTTAAATTAAAAAGTATCGTTGAATCGGTCATAAAAATATCGTCGATACCGATATATCGGCTAACCCGAAGTATCGCCGATATATCGGTATCGGTATCGGTATCGGATACACCCCTAGTTTTTTTATTGTGAAGGGAATTTTACCTCACAAATAAAAATAAATTGAAATTAACATAAATATTGTATGAGTTACCGCTCGATTGTTTATAAAAAGTAAAAACTAGGAATATATGTAGATTGTAGGTACTCATTATATGCTTATTATAAATAATGCTGATGCTTAAAACAAATCTAATACCTAATGAAATTATTCCTCCCAGTATCATTGTGCAGTACAAAATTCAAATAAACATAATTTGAAAACAGTGTCTCAAAATCTAATTTTTGTCATACAATAATAGAACATCAAAAAAATAATCATTTAAAAAACCAAAAGCGGATATCAACTCCAATAGTCAAAAACGAACAATAGTCAATTACAAAAAACAGAAATTTAAAATATCCCAATAATATTTATTAAAATCACTTAAAAATATTTACGGCCTATTGTGTTTAATGGTCACTCAACCGGTGTATATTTACGTTTTATTTTATAGGGAAATGTTTTATGAGTATGCACCTTTCTTTTTGATCGGTGAAGCAAGTAAAATGGATAATATCTGTTAAAAGTATCCCCTAATCTATAATACTAGCTTTCCGCCCACGGCTTCGCCCGCGTTTTCAAAGAAAAACCTGCGTATCTACCGTTCCCGTGGGATTTCCGGGATAAAACCTAGCCTATGTGTTAATCCAAGTTACCCTCTATATGTGTGCTAAATTTCATTGAAATCGGTCCAGTAGTTTATGCGTGAAAACCATACATACATACATACATAATTACAAACCTTCCCTCTTTATAATATTAGTATAGAAGTATAGATAAAAATGAATCGCAAAATGTGTTGATAAGCGCATAACTCGAGAACGGCTGAACCGATTTCGTTAATTTTTTTTCTAATATTCCTTGAAGTATGAGGATGGTTCTTATGCATATAGAAAACATAAACATGTACCTACCACGGGCGAAGCCGGGGCGGACTGCTAGTACTGTTTAAAATTTACAAATGACTTTAATTTAATGTAGAAGGCTAAGTACTACTAAGGAACTCAGATTGCCTGGACGATATTGCTTCTTAGCGATAAGGCTGATTATTATTTTTGCTTTTTTTTATTTTTCTTAACTAATTTTTGTACATACAATACTTATGTTGTTTGAAATTATTATTAGTTTCTTCTTGTTTTGTATAGCCTATGTGTGAAATTATTTTCAGCCCGTGCTATCGAAATCTAGGGCATAGTAATTGAGAATAAAATAATTACAAACGTGCAAGTATGTAACATTGTTGTGGCCCCATAAAACTAAAGGAAATTCAAGACACCTGAACGTTAACTGCCTTTTATAACTTTACATTTTTACTGCTTTTTTATGCAATTACAATTAACTTAACGTTTATTATTATGCCTACAATTTCATGGCTTTTCATTCCACATACAAGCTAATATATTGTACATAATTGAAAAATCGAGTTCATGTTCTAAATATTCAGAATTTAAACAATGTAAAATACACATAAAAACAACTACATACACACGTTTAAAAATTCATATTAATAACGCAGTTCGCGCGTTCCCGCCGGAAAATTCAACGCGTAGTGTAAAAATATGCAAAAACGTCGGAATTAATCAACTGTGTTGTCCCGAAAATTGTTTTAGTTTTCCCGTGTCCCTGATCGATGCCAATTTCGCTGTCTGCTTCCAATTCTCACTATGACTTCATCTCCCTTTGCTGAAAAACACGGGTTTTAATTTCGTTTTATGTCGCTACGAGTGTTGAATTTTTTGTAGTGCACCTTTTTTCAGAAACATGGTTACTATTGACTACAATACACTAGTTATGCTTGTATATTGTGTTAGTATTGATAGGTATAACTGTAAGTATGAATTCTTATAATACGAACATTCTTATTTCTTTAATAATTAACTTTATTATAACAAATAATATTAACATAATGAAGAAGCGAAGCGCAAAAAGGTTCATCACAATTCATTAGATAATGTTAATCCATACGTTTTCTTCCACACTATGATCACGTATATTTTCATTGAGACAGTGACAATGAGCAATAGCTAAAAATACATCATGTTGGATAAGCGTTGTTCCAGGCCACGAATAAAACAGACTTTTCGGATATAAATATATATATAACTAGGATAATCGATAACGCAGTAGGTATAATGAGTCATGTTACGAACAATAGGAATATCTATTTAATTATGTAATTCATACGAATAATAGAGTAGGTAGATAAGAAAAACAAAGCGTGAGGTTTTATCGCTTCTTCTGGGGTAAATATAATATTTAAATTCAAGATTTATAAGACAACTACTAACTTTCGTCTTTTGGGTATCGAACGGCAACAAATAATTGTGAATTGTTTAAAGTGATGTAAACGTGTACGTGTAAAATGTTGTAAACAAGTGATGTAAAATGTTTCAAACTAATTATTTAACTACACAAATTACAATACAAATTAATACTTAATACAATTTCTCAAAATTAATTATGTTTGAATGAATCCTTATTCCCGCTAAAGAAACCCTTCAGAATTAGCTTGAATGAAACGACCGATGATCTGTTTGTTATTTTAATGAAGAGAGTTTGATGAAAGGAATGAAATACTTACAATCACAGCTTACAATAATATATGACACATGCGAATTGTTTTCATTCTGCAGATATTATAATTTTCTTGTACCAGAAGTTACTACTAAATAGATAAAATGTGACAGTGTGATTGAAGCGTTTCGATCTTCAAGATCGAATGCTATAGCGCTGACACTAATTTGACAAGTCTATGTTATGGTATATAGTCAATGTTACATGTTTACTGTAAAATTGTAAACTCATTTACACAACCTCCTGTCAATCTAAAATTAACTTTTATCCCACGGTTCAAAGTACAATCGCATCAAGTCTAGCAAACTGGAAAGTGCGTGCAGAGAGCGTCAGAACATCAAAGTGAATGGATGGACCGAATGATTCCGGCTCGCCGGGCTGACCGGGCTGACTGGGAGTGTTTTGAGTAATAGACCGTTCATGCCCTGGGTTGAACGCTTGATACTCAGGTCAACCCATTGTTGTCCCATGACAGTTTTGAAAATATTAAAGAAAAAGCCTATATTATTCAAAGTCCAACATTTGTTTATTTAACACTATTATTTAAAAACTATAATTCATAAAGAAGCGCTTTTAATCATCAAATTTCATTATAACATTCACCACCGGTAGTATTCTTCAAGGTTGGTCGAATCTAAACCAAAATACGAACATCGTAATAGTTAACTTTGGTTTTACTACAGAAACGTTATGTTGATATTTGACTTGATTTTGTGCATACAACCAAACAAATTTTCTTTTCGTTTGCCTTTATGTTTAGATCAAAAACTTTAATAAACAATTTCTAGCAAGCATAATGTATTTGGTACACGTTAATGAGATTGTCTGTGCTTATAAGTCCTCTATCTATACTCGTCCTAAATCGTTCAGTAGCAGGCAAATTTAATTAGGTCTTTGATAGGTATCATATAAACATAAACAATGTATAAATTCTATGAATCATAAACAATCCATCCTTCTGAGAAGGTTTCGTTTAATACGTTATGATACTTTTTGCTACATAAAAACTAGGTACGTAGGTCGTAGGTACATAAATAACCTTTATCCATTATTAATTCAATTTGAAATAAATCAAGCTTTTTTGGATAAATTTTAAATAAGATTTTTGACTAAACAGATTGTAAAATTAATTCTATATGTACTCGTATTTTGTTTCAAATTACATCTAAATCCAATAATTGTCGAGACATTCGAGTTTCGACGATCCCCATAAATTATAAACTCTAATAAACTATAATGTCAGCCTTATTTAGTTTACTTGAAATTAATGGATCAAAATTGCAGTGCTGTTTTATTAGCGGTTATATCTCAGTGAGTTGACATTTAGAATGATAAATTTATGAGAAATAATGGCGGTCTGCATAATTGTGACATAAAATTCATTGAAGCAATGGAACAAATTGGCTTGGAATGCATCTGGGCTTGATGGAGATGTTTTGAAACACATAATTAATGACTTATAAATCTTCAGTGATTCATTTGCGTCTAATCTGTCTATTTCAATTTCCCTTTTTTGATTTGCGATGTTATGCTAATATTAATAAGAGCGATATTTGTGTGTTTTTGCTACGTTCTCTGGTGGATTTGAGCCGCCGATTTTGAAATTTCGGGTAAAATAATGAGCTATAAATCGGATTTATACATCGTTATAAATTACGTCTGACGTTTACGTTCATAACATTCATCTTATAAGCTCCCAATTAGATTACCAATTTTTCAAACAGGTGCCAAACACTACTTAACATTTAATATACTCCACACGAGAAATCGTTCACACGTTCGAAAATCGAGAGCACGTACAATTCTTTATAAAAATATTTGACGTGTGCAAATAAAACGCGACGCCCTTTACACCTGCTATCTACAGCGGTCGAATGAACGAACTAGTGAATGGTTGAACGACTGATTTATTTGCCCGTTCAGCGTAATGGTTCTGCGAGCTAATCGAGCCAGCTTTGCTCGCCACTTATTTAGAATGCTTAAACGGACGTGAAGGAATACAGTGTGAGGGCGCTTTTGAACGCATTCCTGGAATAATTACGTTCTAACTCGGCCGGTAATTAATTGCGCTTAATTAAATAAAATTCCATTCTATTTTGTATGCAGAATGAACTATTTTCGATCGCTATCAAAATAAGTGGGTAATTAATGCAAATTTTAATTTTTATGTGAGATTTTTGCAAATGTTTTTGCAGTGGAATTGAAAGAGCCGTTCAAGATGGTTATTTGAAACAAATCGGAGGTTTGAATATACGAATGTTGCCTTAGGTATCTATTGTTATTTAAATTGTAAATAGTGATTTTATTTTTTACTTGCGAATTTGTTCTATATTGATAGAAAATACAAGAAAATCTAAATTAATTATTACCAATCAAAGAAAATTGATTTAACACAAAATCTACGCAATTCTCCACCAAGGTCGAAAAAATCGAAAGAGAAATGAGCTTATAACATAAAAAAAAAGTTTGCTCCCAGTTGAAAATATAAAATATTTTATTCGAAAATATAAATAAGTAGCGAATCGGAAACTGTTTCATTATTACAATGAGAATAAAAAAAGTCCGTCACCTAACCGAAGTTCAATAGCACAAGTAGGGTGTACAAAAAAGGTAAATACGGAGGCATTGTGTCTCAATAGGCTTTACTCTTGAAATGCGTCTCACAAAAGAATCTTTTTGTGTTCAATGCTAAGAAGTCGGCGGTTTTAACTGGGTATGGTTCGCAAAAAGTGGGTCACATGTCTCTTACAGAGTGGTAGTAATTATAGTCGTTGTGGGGATGGAATAAAATGTTTTATATGTTGCTAGATAATATCGAATTTGTGGGATTAGTACTGTAGTCGTAGGTGCTGTATATTTCTATATTTAAATGTGTACTCTTAACAAGAAAATAATTACGTTTTAAAATACTTCTTAAGTAATAACGACCATTGAATGTATTAGTAATCCGTACTTTAACCTATATATAGGCATTTTAAACAATGCTTACAAAGGAATATCCACAGAACTATCTTATGTATCGTGAATTATACTACAAACTGTCTCAATTTAACTAACAATGCCTCTCTTTTCCAGGTACAAAATTAAGCTGTACGCCAAACTATAAACAAAAAAAACAAAAACAAAAAAGTGCATAAAATTTTTCTGCTGTCGCTACTCGAATGGGCCTGGAACGAATGCTGAACAAAGGTAGGAGAAACCAATTTGTTACGTGATAATATTCCACCCCTCCCTCTCACCCCTGGCCACCCCTCAATTTCAAATGAGTCGTATTTTGAGTTCGTTTCATAAGGCGGAAATCATGTTTTTAGATTTATTATACCGTATTTTAGTGGATTAAAAATTTAAATCTTTTGTATATTTCAAGTGTTCACTTTAACTAGGTACCTATTGATTCTAATAAAAGTACCTATCACTCATATAATATGTAAATAAATGTTCCGTTGTTCTGTTTTCTTATACATATAATGTAAATCATATACATCGATAAAGCAATTTCGCAGTTGTATTCTTTACATTGGTTCGGTTTTAAGTACCGCTACGTTAATAATTACTCAGTATTCAATAATAATAATTATCCGTACTAATATTATAAATGCGAAAGTAACTCTGTCTGTCTGTCTGTCTGTCTGTCTGTTACGCTTTCCCGCTTAAACCTCTCAACCGATTTTGATGAAATTTGGCACAGACAATCTTTAGACCCTGAGAAAGAACATAGGCTACCTTTTATCAAAACACCACGCGGGCAAAGCCGCGGGCGGAAGCTAGTTTTAAATAAAAATTTCCGCAATTACAGCTTACAAACTTGATTTCAAATATTATTTTATTACATGTCCATCGATATAGGTAGATATATTATATCTTACAGGAATCAATGTCAAGTAAAACATATTCATGCTTAAATGATTTCGTTACGAAAAAAGGAATTTTCTCAATAAACACGAAATAATTTTACGCACAATAACGTATCGGAAATACCTATCTATCGATGTTTTCATCTAATAATAGAAAAATATTATTTATTTATTCAAATATACGAGAATGTTTTCTCTGTTATTAGTATTACCATCATATTGGTACAATAGTTAGCTTTACAAGAGAAAGGTTCGGTTCCGGGCAAAGGTTCATAAAATTCTATTCAATATTAATATTAAACAAAATATTTCAGTTTTGTATGATTCAAATAGTTATGACTAGTAGCTGTGCCCCGCGGTTTTACCCGCATTGCTTTGCTCCTGTTGGTCTTAGCGTGATCATATATAGCCTTCCTCGATAATTGGGCTATCTAACACCGAAAGAATTGGTGAAATCGGACCAGTATTTCCTGAGATTAGTACGTTCAAACAAACAAACTCTTAAGCTTTATAATATTATAGTATAGATTCCATCATTTAAAAGCATTTGTATATTTCTTAATTAATATATCTTTTATAACCTAGAAACAAGAAAAATAAGAATTGGAATTTTATGTTCTGGTTGGACGCAAGTGAAGACGGGGCGACTAGTTAGTTATATTCCATTTGAAGCAATAATTTTGTATGAAAAATTAAAATTAAAAGCAGAAGACGCAATTATTACAGGATTTAACTTAAAAAGTAACAGATATACGAGAATTAAATAAAACCTATAGCTCATTTTCAGAAGGCATCGCTGCAAATTTTCTTGGGATCGCGCCAAATGCTGAGATTTTGTTGCCTTATTTATTTGTCAATAATAATTGTAGTTAAACATTTATTATTTTCAGTGTAATTGCTATACATATTATTATGTTTAAGTAGAACTTACGTAATCGAAAATGTAGATAATTTTATCACATATTCCTGATATTTTCTATACGTATTTTTATTACATTATCTTAGGAACTTAAAATAGTTTATAATAAGTTATGTATTTCAGTCAAGAACTTAAAAATCAATTAATATACAATAGATACCTCATCTATATAATTTTTAGAGGCATGAAGTGACCAGATATCGAATCCACTACCCGTTGGTTAATATTCACGCGTTAACCGCAAACCATCAAAACTATCTTAATCCATTGAAATATTGTCCTTATTAATTGTAAATTAAACAACATTAAAAATGCAGTACGCCAGTTAACCATATTAACGAAGAAGTTTGTTCCCGTGGGTACTCCTAAAAACTATTACACGCTCGTCTGTAATGAGACCTCTTTCAATTTCAAGCTTATTTTTGTTCGCCGTTTTTGTTTCACGGATTAAATGTAGCAAGTAGTTAATAGCTTCGATGTGGTTATGCTTGAGTTTATAAGAATACTAGCTTACCGCCCGCGGCTTCGCCCGCTTTGTCTAAAACCTAATAAATTACATACTAAAACCTTCCTCTTGAATCACTCTATCTATTAAAAAAACCGCATCAAAATCCGTTGCGTAATTTTAAAGATTTAAGCATACAAAGGGACATAGGGACAGAGAAAGCGACTTTGTTTCATACTATGTAGTGATTTGTATTAAGAGATTATTGTGAGCATTTTTCTATAAACTATACATAATATTAAAAATCTAGCCTGTATAAAAATGTAACATACGTTTGACTGTGCATTTTAATCCGAAAGAACTATAGGTATGTCGTTGATACGTGGAGGGAACCCTTTAAGGTTATCTTTTTATAGTTTAATCAACAAAAAACTAATCACATTTTTAGATCTAGATTTATTTTTGTGACGGAAAACCGGGTTCAGTGAAAATTACATTGTCATTATTACAAATGTATTTTTCATCATTTAAATATGCTAAGACATACTAAAAAACTTTATTCACAAAGAATACAGTCTCTTACGGTATATCACGTTCAGATCAATAATTCCAATATACCTGGTATGGAATTGGTTCCTGAATCTTATTTACGTTAGTATTCATATTTCCGCATTTCGTACGTGCAGATATGCTAACATTTATATATAGATATACCTTTATGACTACTATTAAAAAGGACTATAAAATGAACCGGAGATGGATAATTTCAAAGAATTAATCTGGCTAATGTATAGGGAGCTTACACGGATGTAAATCCTACTATACTAGTAACTTACTGATGGAAATACATATATCAAATAATATTTTAATTGATAAATTATTGTACCAGTTCATTTACCTACACAGTTCAATCTAGCAATAGAGCACAGTGGCGGAATATTATAATTTTTATTAAAGTAAATTAAATAATCATAAAGGTTCATAATTATCTCATTTATAAAATATAAAGGTAGTCTGCGCAATTTATTTTACCATAATTAGGTAAAAGCTTTATAAATTAACCCGGCGTCATTGAGGTTGGGTCAAAATGACCCGGCTTGTTTATAATTTACAATATCTTTGTAATTACGTGCACGATTGTGCTGTTCTTTGTAGTAGCTGGAGCTAACAATGTACATTAAACGTTTTGGAAGTGAAATCCTTTCGACGTCGAGTGTACTGGGAGCTACACGCGTGTATTTTCGAAAAAGGTAAATATGACCCATCCTCACAATTGATGTAACAATTTCGCGCCATGGCTAAGTTATCGATTTTTACTGTTGTGTATGATTTCTTGGTGTCTGCAAACATTTTTTTTGCTTGTTTCTGTGAATTTAATGTTTTTGTTTGTCAAACAGGTACTTATTATAAAATAGGTACTATAAACGGATAGAATAGAAAATATCACGTATCATGGCAGGTTTAGACTCTTGTCTGACTCAGACTTACCTTATTATGATGATGAAGTTGAAGAAGAGGATCATGTTAGAGTGCGGAGTGTGTTTCAAGCGGAGAAAAGCGAAAACCCGAATTCAATACCTTTTACAATAAAACTAAATATGGGGTTGACGTCGCTGATGAACTTTGCGCCTCATATGATGTGAGTCGTAACTCCAAAAGGTGGCCCCTGACAATTTGTATGCCATGTTGGGCACACAGGAATTAATGCGCTTATAATACGTCGCATAAATAAAAACAAACCAAGCGATAAGCGACGTAATTTTTTGAAAAACTAAGGTCTGCTCTGGTCTTAGAACATTTGAAAATTCGCCAGGAATTGAATCGATAGCAACGACAAATGGGCAAAAGAATCAGAGAATTTATTGGTAGATCATCATAGGAGCCACCTGCAATTCCCGCAAAAGATGTTAAGTGTGTCCGGAAAAAAAAAATAGTAAAACAATACATTTTTGTCAAGCTTGCCCTAAATTTATTTGTCCTGAACGCATCATGTCTTTCTATATTGATTTCATTTACAACGAAGATTCTAATTAGCTTTGTTAAAGTTTTTTTCTAATATATTAGACTTATGTTTATAAAAATGCTATTTGTAACCAAAATTACTGGTTAATAGCGTAGTAATGACATGAAAACGTAAGATGTCTATATTTTGTTCCTATTTTTATGAGTTTATGTCAAAGTTGATTAAAGTGAATAAAACGTTGGGTAATTATTATTTTTATTTTATATTATCAAAACCAGAATACCTTTATCCAATAATAATAACACAAAATACTAATTTTCTTAAAAAGTTTAGAAATACCAACTATAAAATATATGAGTAATATTGACCCACCTCAACGTTCGCGTATCTGTTTTCTACCACAATGACGCCGGGTTAAAAACAAAAAATACAAATAGTTAGAATTTAATGATAACTTCGTTAACTGTAGAAAGCTAAATATTAAACTGTACATTTAAATTAAATAGGTTTCGCTGAAAACCGCTTTTATTTTATTAAAAATCTAAATGACTTCCTTTGGGACAGCTTCAACTAAGCTGCCATTCAAATATATTTACATAAAATTAATGTACTGACAGACTTGACCACATTATGACACTAGCATTCTCTTTGTTAATGATCCATTGAAATGTTACATTTTTTAGCCCTAACCTTGCGTTT
>CAJQZM010011224.1:0-16196 GCA_907164665.1 Colias nastes | reverse complement strand
GTTACATTGCATGTTACGTTTCACCAGTCTGGACCCGGCATTAGACCAACAGGAGCGGAGCCACGTGGGTGAAGCCGCGGAACGCAGCTAGTAAATAATATAATACGTACAATCTTTCAAATATCAGCGATTTTTTATCAGACAATACACAATAAAAAGACTTTTTAAAACTGTACTAAAAGACATCAATTTCATGAATATTTCAAAGAAGAAGCCACACAAGGGAAAAGTCGCCTTTATTAAAATTTCCGATGTCCTGTCACCTGTTTACCCTGTCGTTCCCTATTAATGCCAGTCGTTTAAGCTCATAGTCTGTAAACTAAAATAAAACACGTCACGTTTTCCATGCTTCACTCCATTACACATCTCACAGTGAAATTCATCATCATCTTAATACTAATACATGAAAATTTATGTAAATAGACTACACGCGACCCTCCGACGTCGCACATCACATCTGAGCTTAACGAACATGATATACATATTTATGGACCTACTTCGTATATTGGTTTATATGTTACTAACTTGGACGAACAGCTTTACTCGCTTGGTACTCATAAAACTGTGAAATGCATGTGTGCTAATACACACAGATAGCTTCTGTGTGCACACATGCATTTCACAGGTTCTGTGCCAAATTTTATCTTATACCCGGTAAGCTGTGTTCTAATCTAGACCAAAGCTTTATGCCAAATGTTTGTATATCCAGTAAGTAATAATAATGGGAAGACTTTTCTTTTTACTTATCACGGCGATATAGCAGTAGGTAAACTGGTTCATCGGAAGATTATTAAATTTTGAATTCAAATTTCAAGTAGAACTAAAAAGTTTGTGGAATATTCTCTAAAGGATTATTAGATTATCTTTAAAGTTTTGATCGCAATATCTACACACGTAGCACAAGTCACAGAAACTATGACTAAATTTCGACTCTATCGAGAACTTCTTCTTTCGTATATTAAAAGACTAGAACTATTCGGAATAGTTTAATAAAGAAAAAATATTATCTCTGTTTGTATACAAACCATTTGAGAATGAAGGATAAAGGAACACTACTTACAAGAAAAAATAATATGCATACGTAAGATTCATAAAGAACGCTTGTAAGTGTATAAATCTGATGATTTATAATGTCTATGAACAACAAAAATTTGTGTGTACCGTAGGGATGGGATTGCAAAACAGGGAGATAAGGAACTTCATTTGATATTGTATAATAAATGTTATAATTTACTGTTCCCTCTACCCAGATAAACGCAATCACGTAATGTTATTGTATTCCATCGATCTTCAGACCGAATACTTAGTATGGGGGTTGATTTTTTCGTATATAGCACTTTCTAGCGATGAATGCCTTTGTAGAGAGGTTCTGAACAAATGCCCCGGTATTGTGAGTATTTTTTATATGTCTGGCTGGATTGTGAAGCCGGAACAAGAATCGATAGTAAAGTAATTCCTTCAATGAAAGATGTGTAGTGCATATTTTTTACCTCCCACTAAAGGATTCTGTGACACAAAGCTTCACTTCCAATTTATATTTTAGCTATGTCATATAAAGAAGTACAAGACTATGACCAAAAGTTACTTATTTAATAAACATAAGAGAAACCTTTAAAGTTTAAACTCCTTTAAAATATAAATATGTATCTATACTAAACACCTATTAAGAAATTTGTCTCTAGAGAACAAAGAAAAGAATACAATATTTACCTTAGTGGATTATTATGTCACGATCATCTTGACATTTTTATAATACAATAATTCTTAGCATACTCACTGTTATTATAAAATTCCATATAATATTACATTTTCTTTCCTAAAGCAATTTTTATTTCTGAACGCAATAAATATGATATTTGTCTATCTCTGTTTTTCATCATCTGTTTTGATCCACGGCTTATTTAATGAGATCTATTAATTACAAATCTTCTTATTCTTTTAATAATAAAAATAATTTTGTATTGTACTCTTAAAAAATAGCTCTGTATAATTGGCGCATGCTGTGTTAACCTCTAATTATTTGTTACTTTATCGCAAGAACTATAATATGTTATATAATAATTATATTTAAGAATCATTGTAAACAAATGTTGGTTGACCAAATAAATAAATAAATAGATACTTAATATATAGTTTTGACATAGACAATTTTTTTGCAAAATTAAACAAATTCACGGGAAATATGATTAATTAAAGCTTTATGCGGAACGGTTATCATGCAATTAGTAAGCCGGAAAAGTGAAAATCTAGTTAACCATTTAAAAAATTAAAAAATGCCAATTTAAATATTATTTCAAATAATATTTTATTTTCAGCTCAGGTGGGCAGAGAGCTTAAATTATACCGCCATTGCCCTACATCGAAAGCTGCTAGTAATAGGTTATTGAAAAAGCTCGTTTGTGATGCCATTTTAGGCAACATACGAGCATTTTTAACATCTCGTCAAGAACTGGTCTCCACGGGAGCCAATTATAAATGGGTAAAGTATTCGATTTAAATGATATTTACCTTATTGTACCAAGTGATACCATCGCACAGCTATATATGGATATTTCCCTTTTAAAACATACCATGACGTCTTTGACAAATATTTTTCTTACTTCATGGTTGTATTTTTTGCAAACGCTCACAAATCACGGGCAATGGGGAATAGATGGTTATTATACGAATATTTTTATGACAAACAAGGTTTTTGGACGAAGAAAATACACTTCTCAAGTTTATGGAAATATGACTAAATCTTAACAATGACTTTTTATGAAATCAGTTTAACTTAGTTATACTTACTCGTACAAATAAAACTTACAGTGGACCCCCGATAATCCGGCCCCTGTCTAATCCGGCGCCCCCTGTAATCCGACATGACTTTAAATAGTAGATCACACAGGTTTGAACAGGTTACAACTTGTACGCACCACCGCTATTGTGCTCGACGCGTACGCATTGTTTTACTTAGTTGGAATTTGACTACTTGTGATAGCGGTACGGCCTAGCGTAAACGTAAGCTCTCTATTGTTATTTAATTTACTAAATTCGACATACATAAATTAAGTATGATTTGTACTTCAAAATACATATAACATATAGAATCTTATCATTGGACATGTAATTTGTCGGATTACAAGGTACTCTTTTGTAAAAAATTCCGGACTATAGGGGGTCTTAGGCAGTACTCTATAATCCGACAAATTCGATAGTCCGACACTGCCCTGTATAATGTTTGTCGGATTACCGGAGGTCCACTGTATTTTAATGGGAATCCTTACCAAAAAATTCCGTCCAAACAACGCAATAAACTTGCTACACGTCACAATAATATTTGCATGAACAATGAACGAAGAGTGCTATATTAAGCGTATTCCAATATTTATTTTAAACGCTTTTTCGTAACCAAATAACTTGAGAAGCTTACTCAATAAATAATTCAAGAGGCGTCAGAGTGAAAGTCAGAGTTTGTGCGAAATAGTACTTTTATATGATAAGGGAATTTCGATTAATGACCAGCCAGAAAAGATCCCTAAAAGTTGGTAATTTCAAACAATAACACAACAAACATCACCCTCCAAAGTGCCTCCTTATATTGGTTATCCTTAAATAAAATCCATAAAATTACCATTGGAATTTCTTTTGAAATTTAATGTTTAATGAACGCAAATTTCCTTCATTTAACCTTAATTGGTTAGAATTTTAATAAAATAGTAAATTTCACGAAAAATAATTATTTTAATCCCGTGTGATTTCTTAAGTATGTTGTATTTACTGGTAAATGAAAATTTTAACTTAAAAATTATTTTAAAATAACAAAAGTAACTAACTAAATACATTGAAATTATTAGGTATGTGTCATCTTCATAAAAATAGCAGCAATTTTAACTATTTCAATATTGCAACTAGCAGGAACAATTACAATCAAATTCGTAACTGATTTTAGTACTCAACTGCCTAGAATCTTAAACAAAAGAGAAATACACAAAAATGAAAAAGTATTTCCCAACCCTCGTCTTGATCAACAATTGATTGACAATTGATCTTAGCAAATAAATGAATGGGCGAAACATCTTATACATTACATAAGCCATGATTGATATCAATCGCTGTACCCATAAAGTGTGATACAAATTGGACCGTAAAAAACAATGCTATGGAATTATTCAAGAATTTATCTGCCTCCACTTATAGCTTATACTTATAGAAATATGGACGATAACTGTACGCCTCGAAACATGATGGTATTCTTGGACGTGAAATAAAGTATTTGTACAAATTGTTTTGATTAAGATTTTGAGAAGACCTAGTATTAACCTAATTATATTTAATTAACCAATTTTAAAGGTGTAACGGTGTACAAATCGCTCACAGGTCGTTAAAATAGGTAGAGATGATGCATGTACTTCTCAGTGTGTCCGGGTTACTAGAGGCGTTCCGCAAGGCTCCATACTCGGTCCACTGCTATTCATTTTGTACACAGCGGATGTCACGAATATCATAAAACATTGTAAATATCATATATATGCTGATGACATACAATTATACATTTCTTTTAAAGTGAGTGAGATGGACGTTGCCTTGACAAAGTTTCAAGAAGATCTATGTAATATTGTTTCATGGTCAAAAACTAACTGCCTCGTTTTAAACCCAAGTAAAAGTAAGTACATGATCTTAGGAACCAGGTGCCAAGTTAATGCCATCGCAAGCCAAAAACCATGTTTGTCAATAAGCGGAGAACAAATAGAAAGGGTTATGGAAGCACGCAATTTAGGTGTAGTTTTTGATGAATCCTTACGTTTTCATAATCACATAATTAATATATCAAAAAATTGTTTCTATCGTCTTAAATTATTGTACAGAATAAGAAATTATCTTAATGTTAACGTTCGAAAACTATTATGTGAATCGCTGATCCTCTCAAAATTTAATTATGCTAGCACTGTCATAGGTCCCCGGTTATTAGCATCAACTAAAAAAATAATGCAGAGGGTACAAAATGCTTGCACTCGCTTTTGTCACAATATTCCACCCCGAGCCCATGTCACCCCGTATTTGAACAGTAGTAACACTTTAAAAATGGAGTATCGACAGCAAATACAACTAGCTACACTTTTATTTAACGTAGTTAAGTACAAAGTACCAGCCTATTTGTACAAAAAGCTGAAGTGGTTGTCGGAGTCAAACACGAGTCACTCAACACGGTACAGGAATGTACTGATGGAAGTGCCCCTCCACAGAACTGCAGCATTTAGGGGTAGCTTTAAATTTAGTGCCTCTAAGTGCTGGAATGACTTGCCACCACCGATCCGCAATAGCAACAATGTATTGGGCTTCAAAAACAAACTGAAGTCCCATTTGCTCTGCTTACAAAAAGGTTCTGAGGTCGGGGCTCCAAACACGTGACTCGGTACGGCTCTGGTGATAATTCTATTTGTAGTTGTTGTTTATTAATTAAATGATGTATCGCGTATTAGTATTGTATCTTCTTTTAGAATGTATTATTGTCTGTTATGTAAGTAATAATTCTTTATAATATATATATATGTTTCCTATCTACTATATTATATTCTTATATATTATATTATTGCTTTTATTTTTATTTTTTTCTTTATTTTTTTTCATAATATGTACACTGCCACTGTCAGGATGTCAATGTGGTGTCCACTGAAAATCAGTGGAGAATCTAAGTATCTTATATGTCCTTAGATTCTCAAACCACTGAGTGGATATTATCCATTTTGTGCCGTTGTAACTAGTTATAAGTTAATTTTATTTATTTTTTATGTATTAATGTGCATCGGTACAAATAAATGTATTTTCTTTCTTTCTTTCTTTCTAACACTTAAAGGTAAAAGATAATATTGTATACAATGATATTCTAGTTTGTATGTATAATATCATTGATTGTACACCAAATAAATATAGGAATACAATATATTTTTTATACAATATTGAGATAGCCTACATTTAGGAACATATTCCTTATGCCAAAGAAAGAAAGAAGGAACTCTACGCTCAAAATGACGACGCTTAAAATTTTAACAAGAACAAAACAACATTAGCTCAACGCATTACTAAAATGGATGGTTTCGAATTTTCACCTTCTACTCGTCTTATAATTAAGATAATTTACGATGCTGAAATGTATTTCTTCTCAAATTCCACGTGTTTCTTCAAGTATTAGGGACCTACTTATATCTTTTTAACAACAACCTATTTAATTTCTTATTATACCTAATAATTAGCTAGTAACAACGACTATTCATTTTTTGGAGTTGTTTTGGAAAATAAAATTATTTTAGGATACCTATTATGCATAATATTATACTTATTAAATATAATACATACTATTGATTTATTAATTAATTATATTTCCTCAACCCGATACAAAATTCTAAGAAACCAAAAGAATCACAGATTATATTGTATTCTTCCCAGTTAAGATTTTAATTAATAAAGTATTACCAATTAACATAATTTATTCAGAATATTTGATAAGACATAAATCTCATTTAGGATTATCTTAAGGGTGAAATGCGTAATTCGTAACAGTGACTTTGAACTTTTGGAATTTTGTTTAATTTCAATGTCTTCCTCAAAAACTTTGCATTTGCTTGGTTGTTGTAAAGTCGTGACTCGCATCTTCAAAGTTCCAATTAGTTTGGAGACAATCTAAAGTTACCTACAGTACACTTGCGAAATGCTGAACTTCCAGGAATTACATACTACGTTGATTCACCACAAGTGAATTGAGATTTGGTTAGACGTTGCCAGCTGTAGCGCTATTTAAGTGGATAAATATGTTTGCTGTAAATCTATCTGGGTACTTGGTTATCGTTTATCTTATTGTTAGATGTTAGAGGTATGACTAAAACTGATAAAACTACGAGAAGTAAATTCCCGTGTCCTCTTGTCAGGGATAGGGCAGATGCATTTGACATTTTTTTCAATGATCCATGCTTTTTACGGACAAGTAGGTGATCAGCCTTCTGTGTTTGCCAGACCGAGACTTTTCTTTGTTAAAATTTAATAAAAATGCTTTCAAGGGTTTTCGATTACAACGCACTCATTATAATAACCAACCGATCTATATGACGCAGAGAATTTAAAGCAAGATGAGACAATAGGCCGAACTCATTATATGTTATTCAATGCATTAATTAATATGCAATTAAAACGTGAATTTCATTTGTATGCTTTTTCATCATTAGATACATGTATTTCGATTAATTTGGTATATATGACGATGTGTTGGATTTTCAAGTGAAGGTATGATAGAACATGGTTAGAACTCTGGTTACTAGTAATAACGAGCATTGTAGTAACTATGTTTCGTAATTTTTTATTCACTGTTAACTAGTGTTGCCCAAATTCAGTCTTGGTCTTGCAGTCTTGGTCTTGTTCTTGCGTTTTTGCAAGACCAAGACCAAGAACAAGACCGCGTATTTTTAGCAAGACCAAGACCAAGACTGACCGTGCAAGACTTGAGCAAGAACAAGACATAGCCTGCAAGACTCTTGCGTCTTGCAGCTAGGACTTAGCGCTATTTCACTGAGTAGTTAGGTGTAACAGTTCGGTGTATAGGTAGTAGTGTCCGACCGAAAGTTCGGTTTCGGTTTCGGTTTCGGCTGAGTTTCGGCCAAAAATCAAGTTTCGGCCGCAGTTTCGGTTTCGGCCAGAATCGGCCGAAACTTTTGCCGAAACCGAAACTTATTTCGCAAGTTCAGTGAACTAAGTTCACACACGTTCACGCTCGCCTAACTTCGTTTTCCTCGGCAACGCTTTGACGGATGCTGTCAAAGCGTTGGTTGACCCACGCTGGTGGAAACAATTTTTGATTATCTATGTTGAGATTGGAACTGGGTGTAATAGTAATTATTATCTTATATATAAAATTCTCGTGTCACAATGTTAGTCTGCATACTCCTCCGAAACGGGTGGACCGATTCTCATGAAATTTTCTGTGCATATCGGGTAAGTCTGAGAATCGGCCAACATCTATTTTTCATATGTACCACGGGCGAAGCCGGGGCGGACCGCTAGTTTTTATATAAGAGGTACCTAAAAGAGACTGATTATTCTTCTAAGTACAAATACCAATCCAAAGTATTAAAGACTCTTTAATAAAGAGAAAGATCTCAAAATACCAATACTTAGTATTTAAAGTAACAGTAACAATTACTGATTTGATTTAGATGACTGATTTTACTGAGAACTTAATTTGAAAAAAATAATAAAAATTGAAATTGTTATCTACACTAATATTATAAAGAGGAAAACTTTGTTTGTTTGTTTGTTTGATTGTAATGAATAGGCTCATAAACTACTGGACCGATTTTGATGAAATTTGGCACAGATAATCTTTAGACCCTGAGAAAGAACATAGGCTACCTTTTATTGCGAAATATGTACCACGGGTGAAGCCGGGGCGGACCGCTTGTTATTAATATTTTAAAAATATTTTTTTTTTTATTTTATATTAAATAAATGATTACAACAAATTTAATATACTGTGTTTTCATTTCATGCCCTAATTAAGGCAAAATAATAGGTAAAATGCACCAAAGTTCAGTATTTTTAGAAATTTCATACTTGACCACGTGAGTTTCGGTTTCGGTTTCGGTTTCGGCCGAAACTGAAGCCACGGCCGAACATTCGGTTTCAGTTTCGGTTTCGGCCTGGAAACCAGTTTCGGTCGGACACTAATAGGTAGGTACCTACGCTTAGGAATTCTATGAGACGCAAAAAACTGTATCAAAGAATATGAAAAACTGGACCTATGCGCATTACGACTAATACCATAAACATAGCGAATAAAAAAATATCTATTAAAATCAAACTGAGTGCATGCATAGTTATGTTTTAACCATCGGCACTTTGATAATGCGGCATCAAAGGTTTTGTACTTACTTCTCAAAGAAATTTGCCGCTTTTCGGAAGTACATGGTTATGATACACGCGCCGGCCGCGGCGGCTTCTTTTGAAATCTAAAACAATCGTTGCCGCCACGCCGAAATCATAACATTTGACACTATTTGATTGCCGCCATATGGCGTAGGTATACTCATGCAAAATAATTTCGAATTTTTTTAAGAGTACCTACAGGTGTTCCAAAGAATAAATAAGTTTCAGAGTGCTTAGAATGAAAATGAATACATTATACTGATCACGCAAGTAGTATTATGATTAGGATAAAATGGTAAGGATAGGTAGTAGATGTCATATTAATTCATTCTAGTAAGTATATATTATAATATTGATTACTTGTATGGTTTTGAAAGTTTTTTTCTTTTTTTACATGTTTTAGCAAATGTAAGCTTATATATAAATGTTTATTAAGAAACAGTTACTTCCATGGAAAACGACATATAGGTCAGTTGATTTTTCGAATTTCTTATCAAATCTTCAGTTATTTATTAATCTGCTTGATCTTTACTATGGCTATGTTAATTCAAGCTCACAATGTTCCAATTCTAATACGTTTTTCTAAGATTTAAAGTAAACTTTAATAAATAGTAATAGACTAATAGGTAATTGCAAGACTTGCAAGACTCTTGCTGCAAGACCAAGACCAAGACCAAGACTGGGAGCGCAAGACCAAGACCAAGACCAAGACCAGGTGTATTGGCGCAAGACCAAGACAAAGACTGGCTAATTCTCGTCTTGTTCTTGCATTTGGGCAACACTACTGTTAACGTCCATTGAGTATTAAATTTCTTAGTTGTGGGCTTGTGTGGAGTTTCTCAATGTGTTTATATGTATAAAGATGTTTGATTAAAAAAATGTTATTTTTTTATAGTTCGGAAAGGTTATTAAGAATGCAAAGGAAATTTGATAGGTACTCGACCTGTTCAGTTTTACCAATTAAAAATATCCTAAACTTTGGAAACTGAGAAATAATTTGGAAAGCAAATCAATTGGAAAGTTTGCTCTCAGGCTTAGTTAGAGTGATTCTTGAAATTCAGAGTTTTCATACAAAGTCAACGTTAACTAATTAATAATATAAAAATGAAAATTTGTCAAAGAATATAATTTCATATTCATCATCACCACTCATAAGGCATCGTGTAACACGTTCAAAGCAAATAAAGGTATTGATCAAAATGAACGTTCTATAACTTTTTTTTCTCACCCTAACTTTTAGATAAGCAAAGCCTCAATTCTTTGTTGGCGGGAAATGGCTCTAGGGCTTTGTCAGTAAGCTTAGTGATACCCGACACCCACTTGACCAACTGTACGGATTGATCGCTTGCCTTGAGGAAAATCTATTCAATTTTCCACTATTTAAGTGAAACCGAATTAGCCCTTTCCTCGAAATGTAATATCATAAAATATCAAGCTATATTTTGAACATAGTTTCGACTTTATTGCCAATGGACAAAAATTTATTTGCAAATGTTTTTGCTCCTGCACTTAAAATAATTAATGATTACCGTCATTAGCCCATATTTGATGTAAAGGGACACGAGCCTTCCATAATCGACCATGACGGCTAAATGCGGTTTGGCATATGTTACATGTCGTCTAACTTTTAACTATTGGACATGCCGGATTCCTCCCTTCAACGTTAGGAGTAATGGTGATGTGAATTTTTAAGATTAAATAAATTATCTGTTTATTTTATACACGGTTTTCTGGTCTCGAAGGGATTTTTCGATCAGTCCTAGGTCCAGAAACCAATGAGCTACCACTTTCACAATCTTTAAGAAAAAAATATCGTACCTTAACTATGTTATCAATAGCTGATACTTCAATTTAATTTAGTGTTTAATTTAAAAAGTGTAAATAAATAAACAGTATTTAATAATACTGTTTATTGAAGTATTGTGAAAACGTTTCAGTAGAGGTACACTGTATTATAATCGATGCTTTTTAACATATTTAAAAAGTTTCTGTTTGTTCTAATTTTTTTGAAGTGAAAACTTCTTTAGCGGCGTTGAGCACTTTTTCTGTAATGGGTATAAAATCTTAAACTCGCGTCAGGACACGTGACCTGATCGAAAAAGCGTAAGACGGATGGATATCAAACATGCTCAACGTTAATAATCAAGTTTTCACTTCTGCCGGCACTCCCGGAGTGCAACCCGTCTTTTTTAATTTTTTTTAATTCATTATTTAAATACAGTTGAAGCAATAAATTGTTTTTACTTTTACTTAATAATAACTCAATCAATTAACAACATGTTTTTCATTAATTAAAGATTATATTAGTCTGAATACAGCAAAATTAAGGGCACGAAAATTAGTATGCAAAATTTAATTACCATCGGACAGGTGAACCTTAATAAAAGCTCTTTATAAATATCTTGCCCTATTATTTCTTCACTAATGAGGGCTATAATTTTGTATAAATTTAATTTCGTTCCGTCCAATTACAAGAAAATTAAGCTCTGGTTTCTTTTAAGTTTTCACAGTTAAATTGGAAAATTACAGCTTCATTAATCACTGTTAAATGTAACGATTTACAAAATCTCTCTCGTGGTTTTTTTTTTGTAAATAATTTTGTTTTGAATTTATATTTTCTTGTTATCTATGACAATCCATTACGCCTCATTAGGTTTCACTTAAGAGAATGTAATTTTATTATTAAGAAGAAAGAAAGAAAGAAAGAAAAAACATTTATTTCTAGAAAAAGGTACACACACAAGAAGAAAACACAAAATAGAAGAAGAAAGAAAGTACGATACATAAAATTAGACATAAAATTAGACACCATGTTTGTTGAGAATTTGGTACTGTGTGTGCACTGCATTTCCAGAAAAGGGTCTTGACTCAGCTTTCTGCCATAATCGCAGCAAGCTGCGACTACAGCGCTGGTATTCTGTCAAGACCGAAAATATTCAACAATAAGGTAAAATACATTGTATTTCAGAAAAATACAATGTTTTCGGTACAAATCCAAACGAATAAAAAAATAAAGGATGTATGGTATTCTGCTATCGATAGTTCACATTTCAACTACATTCTTCAACAAAAGCGTTGTCCGAGGCAACAGCCAGAGTATTCATCGCACATACACAATATGAGATATCTATAACCCCCTTAGAACCCTTCCGTTGCTATGGTAACGGTAACAAAGGAACTGCATGGTTTTATTACGTCACTGATGCGGTTTCTATCACGCTGATAAAATAGCTTCCACGTGAATGGATTATTCTTATATCACTTTTACAATTAATAAAACTGTCCATAAATAACAATAATATTAAAAGCGATTTCTCAATGATATTAACTTATGATTGTATTTCATGGTACACATACCTCCCTCGTATTAACATTTCACACAT
The DNA here is from genome assembly GCA_907164665.1 of Colias nastes. Lineage (NCBI taxonomy): Eukaryota > Metazoa > Arthropoda > Insecta > Lepidoptera > Pieridae > Colias > Colias nastes. The sequence continues at coordinate 3,921 of CAJQZM010011224.1, read as the reverse complement.
AAATTATTTAATAATTATAAGCCGCAGGTCTGTGTAGAACCTATAAGCAGTAACGAACATAATAATTAATAAATGCCAGCCGTAACAATCCTATAAAGATTAAAAATTCATACAGAAGGTATTCTTCCTGAATAAAACTTTTATTTGGTGTGTGGTGTTTTTTTAGAAACTTTTTTCAGACTGGGCAAGCAAAGAAGCAGGTGGGCATTGGTGATCACTCCCTACAGACACTAGCAACACCGGTGGTGTTGAAGGTGCTTTTCCAACGTACAAAATGAGACAAGTTTATTTAACCTCATGGCTCATTGTTTGTAATGGTTACGTGAAATTGTACCTACAAGTTTTAAATAACTCCAAATAAAAAAGTTTCCTATACAATTCTCATTAATATTTTCTTTCCGTGGAAAATTTTACACCATTTTTTGCAACATTTAAAGTAAATATTCGCAGGGTCGAATTCTGACTCACAAAAGTATTTAATTAACGCTGTATTGATATCGACACAAGTGCTTTTAGCTCCCCCAAAGTATGATTACAAGAGTTATTAATTTTGGCTTTAAACATCAAGGAAGCTTAAATAAAATCAATACGACAGCTGCGTATTTCAATATACATACTTGCTTGTATTTTGATTTTAATTTAAACTACACACATAGATCACATGATCCGTCATTCATGTTGTTAACCTTTTTTCCTATTAAAGTTGAAGAGGATAATATAAGAATTTATTCGAATATTTTTATTTCAGGAAGGTCGACCCGTAGATTCTTAAAAAATATGTTGAAAAGCGTCTGTTCTAATTCAAATTATAACTATGTACTTGACTAATTGTTATAAACGTATTTTCTCTATATGTCATAAAAACAAATACATAATTAGAAAAATTTCTCTCGTGTAAGAGATACAAACAATATTACCAAACATTCTAGAAAATTGCCAATATTTCTAACAATGAAAAGGAACCCGACGCGCTTCGAATTTTGACGTCTATAAGCGATGGATTGGCAAACAAAATATGATGGAGTGTTGCTGCTGGTGTCTCCATAAATGCATATATCAAGGGATTGAAATAAGTAATCCATTAAATACTTATTGTTTGTTTAAGCATGGATACACGCACCAATATTCTAACTTCAAATGAAACAGACTAGCAGATTTATAAAACCTGTGAAACACGAAGTGTTAGGGAAGATAAGATTAACATAAATCATCTTACAGTTATGAGGGGATCTTATTAAGAACCAACATAGTCTGGGGATTTGGTCAGCGTCTGTATTTAGAATAATTGTATATGAAAGAATTATATGTATGATGCATACGGAATACCTACTCCAATCTCTAGGGGAAGGATATGAATGACAATACATAATATTATCAATAAATCAGACAATAAATGTAAAGGGTAATATCTACAGTACAAATGTGTTTCCATATAGCACATTATGTAGATATCTTCTACACAAAAAATAAAAGAAAAGTACCTATCCTGCAAACAAGGCAATCTTCCATTATCATGTTATATGGTTCGCCTACCGTCCCCGTCCCGCCTCGCCCACTCAATACGACATCTATAACGAGACACGGCAGGCTTTGTAGCTGTCAGAAATAAACTAAATTGATTACCTCTGTGGGACAGTCGCTTTGGCCCACTTTATCTTGTAGTACCTCCAAATATTTGGATATGACTGCAATGACAAATTTTTGTGAATAGAGCAGATGTGTGAATAAATAGATGTTTAAATTTTGACCGTATACTGGACCGTACATTTTGTCCCCAATTATAGTTTAACCTATATTTTAACAAATCTTCTCTTATAAAGAATAGTCATATTAAGTATATTTTACAAAAAGAGAGAAAAATAGTGCTGTAGATTTTCGCAGAACTGAGCTTCCATAGAAAATAATCCCTCTGGGACAATTTTATTACATTTATAATTATTTTTATCTAAACATTTTACGTATTTCACGTTACAACTGCCTAGAAAGAAAACTAGACAGTTTTAAACCGAGGAAAATAAAAGTTAGCCAACAGAAAAATAGCACCAAAGTGCCAATTAGTTACAAAATACAAGAACAGTTGAAACTACTATGAGCTCAGTGTGTAGAGGATACAACTCGTGAACTACCCTACTTGATACAAATAAAATTGGCTTAACTATATAACTTTGCAGTAAACCATTGTTGGAACTTTCTAATGGCCATCGCGAGCTTGCTCATTCGATGTTCAAACTTATGTATTGCCAATTGATTATAAAACAATGCTGATTTTTAATCTCTTTATAATGATGTAGAGACAGTAAAATGACTAATCAGACGCTTCTTTCGTTTTGAAGTATACGATATCATATAAAACATAAAAAAATAAAATCTTTTAAGATTAATTTATCCACGAAATATAAGCACTAAGATATTACAAACTGTGAATTAATACGATTTTCGATAAATTAGGTTAAGAGCATGTCGTCAATAACTATTAGAAGACAAAATTGTGCCAAGATTTGGGTAACAGCCGTTAACGGTCCGCGATTCTAATCAAAAGTATAAAATTTTGTGAAAAGTTCTATTATCATACTCTATTCATATTATCTATTTTAATTTATATTTTATTATAACAGAAAAATAGCTTTTTAAAAGGTGTAGATTGAAATAGAACGTTAAACAAATATTAATCAACTAATGCCTTCACAGCATAAAAGAAATGAGATAGATTGGCATACTAAAAGTTTGTAGTGTTCTACCTGTTTTCTTTATTTTGTTGTTGTTATTTTGTTGTTATTATAATGAAAGAAAAAGCTAATAAAAAGCACCTGTTATTCCATGAAATGAACTTCGAAAACAAATGCTATCCATCATACGGAATAAAGTTACAAGCATAATGTAGCATTTACACAGGAGAAGGATTACGAAAATTGAACTTTCTCTCCCGTTATTTGCCCATTCTAACATTAAGGCCCGGCTTTTCTCGAAATTAAACAGTCTACTATAAAGAGAGATGGCATTTTGATGTTCGATCGATGATCCCAATGTGTAATTTTCTTTCATTCCTCTTCCGTCGTCTGTTTTAAGGTTATGTGGATCGAGTCGTAAGCGTAAAAAGAATATATCCATAAAACTTGCCGTATATCTACCAATGGAAAAGGAATAATTTATAGGTATCTACGTATATAATACGGAGACATCGTTATTGTTCGGTCGGTTAAGTTTTGACGTAATTTTTATATCGAGACGTAAAACTGAGATCTTATAGTTATATTGCTTCCAACTTAATGAATCAAAAATGTGTGGTATATTTGTAACAAATGTGGATGGTATTTAAAACGAGCTTCATAGGGGATGAATACTAGTAAAATATACGTACTACTAATATCGATAAATCCAGTTTGCTGCCATAGCATTAAAATTATACCAAACCCTTATAATGACTAGCTTTGAACAAAGGATCCAAAGCTTAGATAACAACAAAGCCTTGACAAATGGAGCTTCAAAATTACGATGACATCACATCTTCACAAAATACTCTTTACATCATAATATGAACCCAACTCACGACCTAATTCGCGGTTTGTCATTTATTGTTCGACTCAATCTGAATTTCTAAGAACATTTTTGACCCGAAAAACAATGAAAAGAAATCGGGTCGGAAGAGGATCATTTGGGAAAGTGGGAAATAATAATCTCTTGAAATAACTGAATTATTATATTGATGAAATGCTCGTTAACAATAATGACAAATGTGATGGAGTGACAATAATAAAGATTCAAAGTTATCTTTCATTTATTATAAGGAGATTTAATCACGCACTGTTTTTATAAAATGAAATACGAAGCAAAGAATTTTCTTTGAAACAAATGATTCAAGGCTTTCCATTATTACAGCTTAGTGGAAAATTGCAGTATGAAAACAATATTATGCTTTTCGAA
>CAJQZM010011222.1:0-15858 GCA_907164665.1 Colias nastes | reverse complement strand
CGAGTTTTACGCTTTTCATGTGCATTTAATACCAGTAAAATATTTTCACTCACACTCTAGACTCCTTTGAATTCAGAATTCACGAATTCGCATACGCATGGACGTTACGTCAGAATAATGTGCGAAACACGCATGGCTTCCGTAACGGACGACGACATGTAAGCATTATTTTAATATTTCTACGCGCTTCTGTAAATTTCGCTCGACTAATTCGAAACTTGACTTGCAGATGTTTTTAAAATTGTATAAAGTGAATACAAAAATAGAGAACTATTTGCTATAGTAGTGTAGAGAAAATGATTTTTCTATGTTGTATCTTCAGTTGTACTTTTATTAACATACTCCTAATATATTTAGACGAGCTCGTCGCCGAGAAAGAGAAGTACAAGGACATCGGTGACGACCTGGACACGGCCTTCGTGGAGCTCATCCTTAAGGAATAAACTGGCGTGTACTCTGTGCACTAACTGACCAGTGTTCCGATGGTACCGCATTTGGGCACAACACCGCCCGCGTCAACTATGTATAGATTAACTTTATATTTTATATTGACAAAGTATTAACGTTATCCATAGATTTATGGTGGTATTTATTTTTCAACTACGATAAATAAATAATTTATTATTTACCTACGCCGTTTTATTTCTACACTTTTTCAGACCTTGTGCTGTAAGATATCCCTTTTCAATCAGCATTTTGCACTATAGGTGTTATATTTTTGATGCACATACCTTATTTGCAACTGCTTGTGTAGTTATTCGCTCTATGCTTGTTATTTTCTTTTGCTAATTTGTAAAGAAAGTTATTTCAATTCAGCCAATAAATATATTAAGTAGATAGACACTGCATTTAGTTGAAGCTGGGTCAATTGATTATCAGTTTGGGAAGAGAAGTAAAAAATAATGATATCTGATACAATATGTTTGATTCTTATATTTAAAAATCATTGATCTAATGAAGATATTTATTTAATAGGTACTATACATTTCTACTGGATTGTAGAAATATATTAATGTATCAATTAAATTAAAATCTGCGACTTATCAACTAATGTATTTAATAAAACTAATTGTTTCAATTCTAATATAACTTAGCGTACTAGCTGCTAACCATACTAACAATTAGTACTAACACCACTAAACAGATGAAGTTATTGAAGAAAGAAGTAAATACAAGGCGATCGCAGAGGAAGTGGATCAAACATTCGCAGATCTTTCTGGATATTAAACTGAACGCAACCATAACGACCGCCATTTTAGAATGTGATGCAAAATGAGCGGGAAAATTTAAAGCTTTGTGTTTATGCACATGGCGGATAATGACATGTGACACTGTGATTGTAGTTTTCTTTTAAATTGATTTGGAAAGCAATGAAATTGATTGAGGTGTGTAAATGTGATTTGAAATTAATTAAATTGATGACATTTGAATAATTTTGGATGTTAAATATAAATTTATATTGCTTTATACTATTAATGGAATCATCGGTTGCGGTTTTTATACCTATGTGTAACATTATTGCTCGTTCCATGCAGCTACTCCACTTCAAACACTTTGAGTTAAAGATATGTAGCACTGCCGTTATTGTAATATAACTTCTTTATACTTTTATAAATTATGGACTTTATCCTTCTGAGCGTGCTCACAAGCACTTAGTTTGCTATGAATTTTTCCCGTCTAGAAAAGCGCTATTTTTTTTCTCGACGGAATGAGATGCGGTCTATACTTGCTGGATGTCTGTTAGAAATATGAAATAAACATATATTTGTATGACAAAGTTGAGAAAAAGAAAAAAATATTCTAAAGGTTTATTCAAAGCGCATTCTTGTAAAATATTTCTGTAGGTATCTTGTAAGTTCTTAACAGTTGTTCAAGATATCGTTTTCCATGATAGTATTAATTTTATGGCTCGAATAAGGGGTCAATGTAAGAGGACATGAGAAGGACAGGAATGACCCCTTTATAATAATGACTTTTCCATGTTTACGTGTTTTATACAATACTCATATTGCTTAGTTTCGAATTAAGTAGCTTTTAATATCGACGAATGTAAAGCTTCGAATAATTTGATTAACTATGAATATATACGTTTTTCACAATTTTTGCGTTTTATTTTGTATATCCCTGAATCTATATGACAGAATTTTTTTTTTTATTAAGTTTAGGTACGCCTGTTGAGTGGAGATGCTAATTCCTCATTTTTTTTAATTTTTTTTTAAAGAAAAATTGAAGCAATTAAAAGTTGTAACAATAAATGTAAAACTATGATGCTTACAATTAAATATATGATGAAGTCGCAACATAAAATAATGGATTAACTAATCAGTCTGAATAATAATAATAAATAAATAAATATTTCAGGACAATTTTCACACACAGCACAATCTGATACTAAGCTTTCGCTTGTGTTATGGAAACCAGATGGCTGATAAACATACATATATAATTTTTAAATAAATACTTATATAGATAACACCCAGACACAGAGCAAACATCTATGTTCAATGTTCATCACACAAATATTTGCCCCGGGTGGAAATCGAACCGACGACCTCTGGCTTGGAAGTTGGAAGGCAGGGCCACTACCAACCAAGCCAACCGGTCAGTCAGATACCGAACCGGTCAATAAAAATTAATTCTGTAAATATAATTATTTAAAAACCAAACAATGGTAAGCAATAAGTCTATAGACTCTAGCCTATTAGGTACATTAATCTGATACAGAGAAAATGAGAAATAGGGCTACTCTTATTAGTCCAGTGAAAGATTTTTAATTATAATATTTTTCTGAGATTTCACAGAAATAACTCAAAATGCAGAACTATCCTTAATTTGAAAAGTTTATCTGCCTGTGGTTTACCTAGATTCTCAATCTGACATTGAAATTGAAAGTCACATAAGTTACTGAAATTTTCTATATGTATAGTCCACGATATGATTGACACATTTGATATAAGGCATATTAATGCCTTTATTTAATTAAATAATTATTCATTGTATGCATGAAATGAGTACTTAGGTTACCTAAGTTAGGTACTAGTTACTACTAAATGATAACTGATAGGAGTAAAAGTTCAAAAGAAGAACTCCAAAACTATTCGACATCTATACATCGATCTTAGTATAAATATATATTTAATATTTATAAAAGAAAGTCGTGTAGGTACTTAATGTGTTATTTAAATACAGCAGAACTCAGGAACTATTTACTGAACGGACTTTAATGATTTTTGATTTTACATTTGTATATCCTGGGCGTAACTAAAAATTTGTAAAAACATCAATAAAAACCAAATAAAAACCGGGTGAAACGTCGCGAACATTTAGTTTTTCATAAATTGGCAAAAATTATCAACTAAAAGACAACAGACAGTTAGGTATATTTCACCTTGATACGTTTGAAACTTTAAGAATTATTGTAAAGGTATAATACCTAATTACCTATCTCGTTTATTTTTATCTTTACCTATATGTTCATACATCACATGAAATGGCTTTCTCTTTACGAATTTGTAATAAATCTTTCTACATAATATTATCTTTCACACTTGCATCTACATATCTGCAAATTTTGGCAGCAATCAGAAATAAATACATAGGCACTTATAACCTACCTATATCACTAGATAAGAGAAAGCATAGATTCGGACGTAGGTATAAGACCAAATATTATATCTTATATAGGTAGGTACTTATACACGCTCTACGACATAATAATAAAATATCTATGAAAATAAAAAGGTTTTAAAGATTAATAGGTACGTTTTAAACATTAGGTTTCTGTCTTAGAAGATTTCATACATTTTGCACAATGTCTAATTGGTTAGTACCTAAAACTACATTTCCATAACTAAGCAAGCTTGCAATTTTAACATCTTGTAAACATGACTTCCCTTACAGGATTTGTGACCAGCGCCGCATCGAGGGTAGACCCTAAAGTTCAAATGACGTTCTTTAGTTGAGACATATTATTTTCGCATTCATATCATCAAATAATATATATTTTACATATTTTAAAACATTTACATTTTAACATTATTTTTTTTTATATATTTTATACTTTTTAGGTAATTAGTGATGTCAATTTCATAAATTTTTGCTATTCAACAACAGGATCTATGATCAATATGCATGTAGTACAAGGTGTAATGCCGTCCCTTAGAGCCACCATAAGTCGCATTCACGCACCCGCCGGTAGGTACTGCCAAGAAGTCTACGTCCTAATCCAGACTACAATCTATTCATCGAGATTATTTATAATAGAAATTGAAGACGATAAAGACCCATGGAGGGTTATCGCGTAAAAACCACAGGACAGTTCTTTGGCATATTATGATACCTATATTATGTAGTTAGATATGTTACATATTATGTAATATTGACATAATTTAAAAGAGCAACTATGGAGTTTCTTGCCGATTCTTCTCCATAGATACTGCTTTCCGAATCGGTGGTAAATGTTAAAAATACTCATGTAATGACGATTCGAAAGTGCTACTAAATAGTAGTCTAATTGAATAAATGAATGTTTGAGTTTGAGTTTGAGTTTGAGTTTGAGTTTGAACACTTCCAGTAGAGGCAATTAGCCACTAGGTAAATTATATGTCTGAATTAAAAATCCCACAAATACATACATACCTAGTAGGTATGTATGTATTTGTGGGATTTATTTAGGTATTACCTACCTATCTACTATTCTGTTCATAGTTACCAAGCTACTGGATAACATTTAATACACAATTAAAAATTACGCATACACCTAAAACATGCCTCATTTTATGATCCTGTAATCTGATGTATCATAAATGTTGTGTAGGAGTATTTAATGTTTGTTTTCTATTCTTTATTTAGTGCTAACTAGATGAAAGACGGACGATGATCTCAATGGCTGCTAAATATAGCTGTACTCTACGCAATGGTATTTGAGATTCTTTCAAACATTCCCATATCGATGTGAAAGCCGCGTACAGAAATAAATCGTAACAATAGCAAGAGAACAAGGATGACAAACTATAAACACCATATAAATACTGCTCTGCGTTTACTTCTTGTCTAGCAAAGTTTTCTCCATTATTTCTCATTTAAATTGAAATATTAAATAAATAAATTGTATATTTCAATACATCTAACTTTGTGCTGTACCTACCGGGCTACCTAGCATATAATCTGTGGTTAAACCGACTAGGTGGAGAGTGGAGACTGTGGCATCAATCGCGTTGTACCTTCCTGGATAAAACGTATCTGCAGCTATCTATTCACCAAATTTCATACAGATCCGATCAGCTGTTTTCGTGTGAGAGCAACAAACGTACATCCATACATTCTGACAATTTTCGCATTTGCAATAGTAGGATTAATTGTTGGTACTTGAATACAATGCATCCAATGTATTTTAAATTTTACAAGAAACGAAACATCTTACAATTGTTTCATTAATTGAATTTGACTGTAAGACTCCGTAGGAGCGCCATTTTAAATCGGTGTTTGTAAAAAATACTAAGTAGTTAACTAGGATACATAGGTAACGACTTGAAATATTAGCTGGAATAAAAAAGTTGTATGTCTAAGTTTTGAGATGAACGTTAACGTTAACGTTCGTTATTTCTACATATTTTATCATGTAGACATAATATATTTATAATATCGCTTTTGATGCTGTTATGTCTCCAATTGTTAAAATATCTTTAACACTGGGCGGGAAACTTAAATATAAAACAAAACAAGCAAGCATCCATTGGTAAATTGGTAATAGGATATCGTGTTCGGCGTCAAGCAGTCGCATTTTACTGCTGTTATTTCATTGAGTAGGTACCTACAAGTCAAATTAACCCTTCATATTTAAATTAAAGTAATGTAGTTAAAATAAAGTAAAGTTTTAGGGGCGTGAACTGCATTATTATTTACAAGGTTATTCGACTATAGGTGTCTCTTTACAACAGCTACGTACTTATTAGGAAAATATGCTCATCGATTTCAATGTCCAATGTGCACAAGCACTAATTGGATTTATTCTTGGTTAACATTGACCGTTACATGACCCGTTATTTGAATTTCAACTTGCTGCTAGAAGGCCCGATTGCAGCTGGTATGACCGATACACTTACTTTTTTTCGTTTCCTCTTACTGTAACATTTCCGAAAGAATGTTCGAAAGCAGATTTCCGTTAACGTCAGTTTGCAGTGCAATAAATCCGATATCCGTAACCCATAGCTGCCATACACATACATGATAACCGTCTCGCGGATCGGAATCCTGAATTTTTGGCACCGAAAATAGCTGGGCGGGTGGCGCGGCTTCAGGGCGGGTTAGTGCGCGCCGCTCCGCCGTGTGAACCGCCCGTAGGTGAGTGAGCTGGATACCCACCGACCTCACGAACCCGACGGACCCAAGAGCCAACTATTTTGAGTCTTCAAGGGATAGTGCAGTGCAGTGGCGTATCCTAGCTTTGTGTTGAAATGTGATATTTAGTGTTAAAGTCTCGGATTACACTGCGCGGGCGTCTTTGCTGAAAATAGTGCGCGACGGTCGACCTATTTGCGGCCGTCCGATGTATTTATTTAGCGATATGGGAAAACTCGCCGTGGATTGTATTTTTAACGTGTGCCCCATTTTTTATAATTATTTAGGACGTGGCAGGTGACAGTTGATTTAAGAGATAGTTAATCTGGTAAAAAATCATAATATTTAATAGAGCCACAATAAATATAACTTGTAAGTAAAGTTTTCAATAACATAAATGACTAAGTGACACATACAGTAATAATATTTTTTTTGTAACCATTCTTTTTAATTGTTTCTAATTCATTTTAACACGAAACTAGAATAAAATAACTTTATAAAGATTCTATTGATTCGTATAAATTGTGATAGAGGACATTACTTTAAAGATATATTTTTAAGTACAGCTGCAAAGTATTGTTTTAACAAAATTTATAACATAAAACACAAACTTGTACTTTAAGACATATAATTAAGTCATATTACACTAAAAATAAAAATAATCAATTAGTAACTTTACAAAAAACATTCGTTTAGTTCATCGTTTTCGGTTTAGTTCATCGTTCTATATTTTTGATTTTTTTATTTAAGTATCTATCCTTGACATATTACACCAAATATTTTAATCTAAAAATACTTATCATGCTGAATAATTAATTTAATGTAAAAAATTCCCGCATTCTATTTATTTTATATTAGCTAAAATATTGTAAGAGAATTTTAAAGTAGAAAATTGACTAACTTGTAGCGTCTAGCTTGAAATATTATGTTTCAGTATTTTAAGACATACATACGTTTTTAATTTTTTTAATAACATTAATATGATAACTGACACAATAAATATACTTAAAAAATCCGCACTTTAACATTATGAAAATATTAATTAAGACTGAAACCTTATACAATCTTCCACTGATTAGTTAAGCGTGCAAAGAACACTGTTATGTAGCAGCTGTTTAGTTTTAAACAGCGATTTATTTCAGATACCAAACTGTAATATTTGACAGCCCGCCAAAAATAAAGCCACGTCACACACGCGTTATTTTCGCAACACGAACGTTTCTGGACGTTTTAACGGATTTATACGGTTGACGTAACGGTTATATTTAATTTTTTTATCGTCTACAAATCTTGTATGATAATTAATTATAAATAATACAGAATGCGGATACAAATAATTACAATATGACAAATATTTAATAAAGGATTATACCTTTATACATTTTCATCATTTTGCTTTTGTTTGTATGTATAACATATAAATGAAACCATAGGAATCAAACATCGAATTATTTTTTGAAGTAGCAAATTATGGATAATTAAAAAAATATAAAATCTTATTACATATTTAACTCAACTTTAAACAAGACAGTCAAAAATTACTATACTTTTACAAACATAAAAATAACCTATAAACAGTTTTATGAAACGTTCGTACAACTCAAAGTGGAATGTTAAACGGAAATTATAGGAAACAGTTAATATTTTAGAGATTAAAGGAAGCCTCATAACTACTATTCTCAGTACCTATTGTATAGCTAGATATAAATACGGGAGATTATTTCATCGCACACGCAAACGATCGAGTTGATGCGCAAGAAAATAATGTTTGTAATTATTGAGTTTTAATAAATTACGTAAATCTTGTAATGATATTAGTTACATATTGTTATAATGTACATCTTTGTTCTTTGTTGGTAGAGCTTGTAGTCACGCAATATAGATTTAATGCAAAATAAAACACAACAGATAATAATAAATTTTTATTAAACAAAATTTTTACAATATTTGAAATAATTTCACTTTCACAAGATAAACTGAACTAGACTATTAAATCTGCAGTTCTGCATATGGCTGGTTGGAACTCCGCCAAGTGTGAACAAATAGATATAAAAGTCGATCTATTCTTGCAATGTAGAAACTCAGATTCTGTAACTAATACCTGCTTCGTCAGCTTTTACTATGGATATGCAAATACTTGGAATTGAAATATCGAGCTTATGAAAATTGTAATGGCCTTCACTCAGCATTGAGATTACGGATTGATTGAGATTACGGATACGGGGCTCTAAATAGATTTACTTATTCTATCTAGCTTATCTACAATTCGTAGGAAAAGACGCTAATGGATTCGCTCTATTTACATTTTAATCTAATGAAGAATAAAATACGGTACAAATTTAATACTAGAATAAAGCCTCAATAAATCAAATAAGTATAAATTAAAAATTTCACGAGAACTCCAACACAAAGCTAGGATAAGCGTAATAAGAAAGGTTGTAAGAGAAAATAATGCTGCCTTTCTCTGTACATTAAGTTTAGAAAAGAATACTAAGTACACATTATTTTCTCTAAGGGCCGATTTTTCAATCCTTGGTTAAAATTTATCCGTCCAATAAAGTATTACACGAACATTTTAAAATATCACCTGTAAACTGTCAAGTACGGACAATTAGAATACATTTTTGAAATGGTAGTTTAATACGTTATTCGATGAATAAATTTTAACCAACGATTGAAAAATCAGCCCTAAGTTAAATGAATTAAAATTAACAATCCAACTATACTTTCAGGTACAACTGGCGTATTTTTTGTGACCGAAAAGTAAAAAAACAAAGCAGCCACCATGGACGCGATCAAGAAGAAGATGCAGGCGATGAAGCTGGAGAAGGACAATGCCATGGACAAGGCTGACACCTGCGAGCAGCAGGCCAGGGACGCCAACCTCCGTGCCGAGAAGGTGTGTTTTAGATCTGATAGTACTTTTTTTGAGATCGCTTCTGCAAATAAAAAAAAATAAGTAGGTAATAACTACTATTATGAAATAAAAATATAAGGTAAGATTGTAAACTTGAAAACGAAACTTCATCAAAATTCTAGTCATTTTCAACGAAATTAGCTATATTAATCGAAAACCATGCAGAAAATATTATGGTGGAAGTTATTTCTACAATAATATGAATTATGCGATGTTTCATATGTGCTTTTCTCAGTCATTTCTCCTTGATGGAAATGGTTAGAACGTTCAACAATTAAATCTTTACCATCAAAACACATTTCATTCCAGGTCAACGAGGAAGTCCGTGAACTCCAGAAGAAGCTCCTCCAGGTGGAAGAGGACCTGGCTCTCAACAAGAACAAGTTGGAGCAGGCCAACAAGGACCTGGAAGAGAAGGAGAAGCAGGTCACCGCTACCGAGGCGGAGGTGGCGGCCCTCAACAGGAAGGTGCAGCAGATTGAAGAGGACCTGGAGAAGTCAGAGGAAAGGTCCGGCACCGCCCAGCAGAAACTTCTGGAAGCACAACAGTCCGCTGATGAGAACAACCGGTTAGTTAGTATTTTTTATTAAAATAAAAAAGACGTGTGGCACTCGGGGACTGCCGCGGTAAAGCTATTGCATGCTATGCCTTCAAGCCACACCTCCGCGTCCGTCGGAGTGGGGAGCGTGAGGTTTTTCGTTACTAAATTTCTGGATTCGGTCCCCGCGCTCAAGGCCCGCGATAGAAGCTATGCAATAGCTTAAAAAGAAATAATGAAAGCTTTCATCAGTTCGACAATAGTACCTAGTAGTAGTAATAGTAGTCCCTTGTACCTACCCAGTCAGTACAATTTCATTCAAAAGCAAATTCATTCAATGCCTCTTCTATTGGGTTGATGAAGAAGGGAATTAATCAAAAATCTAAAAATTACTCGTCAGAAAATTAGTCTCGCAGAATATTAAAACAATATTTTCTATGTTCTGATTTTACATTAGTTTTATAGGTTTGTAATATTCACAATATTATGTATTTCGTGTAACGGTGTCACGTTACATTCATTACAAATTATTTTGTTAAAAGTATATTAGAGCCAAGCATTTATTTTCTAATTTTATCTATATAATCAGTGCACTGGATTCTGATTGCATATTTTTAATAATAAATATTTATTCCCAGTATGTGCAAAGTGTTGGAGAACAGAGCACAGCAGGATGAGGAGCGTATGGACCAACTCACCAACCAGCTGAAGGAGGCCCGTCTCCTCGCTGAGGACGCTGACGGCAAATCCGATGAGGTGACTTATAAATACTGTTATTTAGAACTGTTTAAAACGGACAAAAGACAACCTAATTGAAATTAAAATTTATGAAATGAATAAGAAAATCTCGTAAAATTGTAGAGCATTTAAATAACTGGGCATTTAAATAGTAGCTGTTAACAACTTTATTGCCATAAGAATGAACGAGGATGTATGTTTTATCAATAACTGAGCTCTGTAAAAAAAAAAAAAAACTTTTAACAACTTTAACTACTCTTTTAAGGCAGTATCGTTCTCTAATTTCAACAAGTAAATTTTCATAGTCCAATTCTCCATAATTAATATTTTAGAATATTACAAATGGACAGAAATGACATATTTAATTTCGTTATAGTTTCGGTCTGATCTAGTGACACAAAGAAGAAAGAAAATATTTTATGACAAATATTAATTATGTCTCAGGTATCCCGCAAACTGGCCTTCGTTGAAGACGAGCTTGAAGGAGCTGAAGACCGTGTCAAATCAGGTGACGCAAAGATTACAGAACTTGAGGAGGAATTGAAGGTAATAAACATTATCAATTATACCACTACAATTTTATCAATACATGTTCCAAATATTGTATAACTCTTAAGTTAAGTTTATACAGTCATTACGTTTAACAACGTATTCTTCCACAAACATGTATCCAAAAGTTAGGTAGCACGGTAAAAAAATTCACAAGTAAAAACTTAAATGAATGTTCGTTACCCCACAGGTCGTAGGTAACTCCCTTAAATCCCTGGAGGTCTCAGAAGAGAAAGCCAACCAGCGTGTAGAAGAATTCAAAAAGCAATTGAAGACCCTCACCATAAAACTGAAGGAAGCTGAAGCTCGTGCTGAATACGCAGAAAAGACCGTCAAGAAACTACAAAAGGAAGTCGACAGGCTCGAAGGTATGATCCAAACTAACACTAAAATACTCACACATCATAAATCATTTAAAAGAAGAATTATTATCTTTATACACGAAAGTAATCCAATTTAAATCACACTTAAAACTATTTCTTAAACAAACGAATCTAACGTGAGTGAGAATTTCAATAACACACTTAAAGAATTTTCTCTCTTCCTGAAATATTGTGTTGGGTGTTGAAGCAGTCAGTTATTAAGGAATACATTTACAAAATTACATTCTTCTGCTTCGAAACCCGGCCAATAATATCAGGTTAATAAAAGATCTAATAAGCTTACTTCTTTTACAGTCACTTGAACTAATTTCTTCACAAGCTGTTTAATAACAAAATTTTCCAGACGCGTTGTTCAGCGACAAGGAGAAATACAAGGCGATATGTGACGACCTGGACGGCACATTCGCCGAGTTGACAGGATACTAACTTCCCTTAGCACTTAGTATAAGACAGAACCGTCCTTTAGCTGTCTCCATATTAGACATACGAAATTTAGCCTCTAAATTCTACTGCCCTAGATTTTACGTGTTTATTGGGAAGTCGTCATAATATGTTCTAGATTGCTAATAACATCTCTTTAATCCTAACCCCATCGATATTTAGAGGATTGTCCTTAACCTAGAAATAACGAATTCCGGACAATCCTTTAGAAATCGCCTTCATACAATAAACCTTGCTTTCTGTGTTGTGATTAATATGTCTTACGCTTTGCTGCTACCGTCGTGGACCAATGCTTCTAAGGTACATGTACTTTAAACTCTTAAATAAATGGTTAAAATAGTTATATAAATCGACATATTCATAACATTAAGAGAATCTATAAAAATAACTTAATATTTAACAACATTAATCTTTCCTCTTTTTAACAGCGAACTCGATGTGTACTGATATTTTAAGATCAGTCACAAAATTCTTCCCAATTTATAACAGACATGGGTCCTTTATAATGAAACTCTAGAGATGTAGATATATGTTGATGTAGTTCTACGTAATTTAATTTCTAGTATGTATTTGGGACTTATAAGAAGTTGCAGGGACCTATAACATTTTAAGTGTCATAAAAAAGAAACAATCAAATTACTTGCAGTATTTATTACAATAAATTAGCTTTCTGAACTCTTCAAAAAACTATAGTCATGCAATTACTACGCAAAAGCTCATTCGTAGCAACCGTAGCACGTAGCACGTAACCCGCTACACCGTAGACCTACAGTACTAACTTGATTGCACTTGACAGACGAGCTGGGAATCAACAAGGACAGATACAAGAGCCTGGCAGACGAGATGGACTCCACCTTCGCCGAATTGGCTGGATACTAAACACACAAGCAGCCGCGCTGCTACGAACTCTTCTACTCGTGATGTAATTTATTAATATTTATGTAAATTTATTTACGATTTTCAATAAAACTTATTTATAACATCTTGTTGTGCGTTTTTTTTGTGGATCCAAATATGTTATGTACTGAGTAAATTTACAAGTTAGGTATATTTGGAAGATGGAATAAAGAAAGAAGAAAGAATCTGAATAATACAAGTACTGAATAAAAAGTCTAGATATTTAATAAATCAATAAACATTTCTCTGTACTAAAGCGTTTTTATGTCTAATCTATAAAAATATTAATTGCAATATTTCTATTAGCATATAATATTATATATTAATTGTTTACGCTTTAGAAGTAAGTTACCTAACGACGACGAGTACCTACGACTAAGTAATTTAAAATAAGAGCATAATATTGGAAAGCCATACTTAAGATTTTCTTTTGAACCATTAATAAAATTAATGGAGGCAATTTTCTAAGAAGATTGTAGGCGTACTAAAGAGTAAGGTCAGAACGAATTAATTGAACATTTATAGCATACAGTTGGGATGGGCCTAACAGTTAAATTCAATTAATGAAGAAATCATAAAACTCCAATTGAGCTCCCACCAGACGCCTAAATAAACCCCTAAATACGTCATTAGAACTTGAATGGGGACCGGAAGCTGCTCTGTCACATGTCAAATGACGATCTTCCGGTGGTATATGGTGTGGAGAAGATGGCGCATGCGTGGGTACCTGCGTTCTACGCTTGCGCCCATCAACCGCTCGTTATGATCAATAGTGCAGTACCGACGACAGCCTGTTGGGTCGTACTTTCGCTTGAGTGTCCTGACGGCTCCTTTTTTCGGTTATCCATTCTTTAAATTATTCAAGGTGTCGGTTTCAAGCAGTGTCCTACCAGGGGCTATCACGATGAAGATGCTGGCAGCTGCAGAAGGTCCGGACATAACACCGGTTGAATCATGTAAGTACAAAAGATTCCAAGGACCTCTAGAATCAATTGCTAACTTGATTAATGTTAAAAGCATTTAAGGCGAGGGTACTTTGTGATTGTTGAGGAAAATTACGCGCAATTCGATAGAGATGAGGTATAGAGCTGTGAAGGTTTATTGATGTTGTTTTCTACTACGTAGCAAGTAATGGTAAGGCTTTGTATTTGTTATACATATATGTATTATAAATTAATACCTGTCGATATTATACATATAGACCCACTATATGTATAATATCGACAGGAAATAACTGCGTAGAACCAAAACCAAATGCAAGTTATTATTATTAAATTGCAGATTTTTTGAATGCTTCATATCTACGTAGAATCAATTGCGACGTCATAGGGATACATTTTGATATACTAGAAATATGTGTCATATTTATTTATTAATACGATGTTTCCGTTAATAACAAGCTAATAATAAAGCAATTGTAGTTCTCCTCTTGAAAGAAACTCATCAAAAAATAAATGCGCCGAAATCTCTATTATAGAGAGGGTACGACTTAATATACAATAATAATGCTCAATAACTGTTATATCATACCAATTAAAGCTTAGGTATATAACTATTTATTGGTTACTAAAATTGAGATATAGTAAAAATAAACTTTTACATAGCATAATATGTAGGTACGATTACTACTTATAAACAGCTACCAACATAATTCACAAGATATCGTAAGTTTTTACCCACCTTTAACTTCTTTCCAATTTTATAATTTCTTTCTCCCTTACAAAGCTTCATTATTCCTGTACTAAAACGTTTTATCCATTCACATTGACGCAGATAACAGCTAGTTACTGGAGCCATTAACAAAGAGAAGCTAGTTTCAATAATGGTTTTGGAAGTCTTTCAGCTTGTCATAGAGTACAGCTTGCGTCATGTTACACGTATAGAATGCATGGCTAAATGACACATTAACGAACAGAAACCATTGTGTTACTGTCTAGACGTCAATAAAAGCTTTTATAAGCTTTTATCCTTGCTTTTATCTAATGTTTTGTCACACACCTCTATCCTCTATACATCTCTATAGAGAGTTTTAATGTTGATAAAACAAATGATCTCAAGTTAAAGCTTTTGGAGCTTTAAGGGTAGAATCAAATGGACAAGGAAAATACTATAATTAGAATTTAGAGGCTAGGTACAATATAGTTAATATCGATTGAAATATGTTTTCACAAAAGCGTTACTCTACTTATTTTCCGTAATAAATTCAAAATTTTCTGGAACCTTCTGAAAAAACTTAATTATAATTTCAAATAATGAGGCTGTCTATATTTTTGGCACTCAAATTATCGCTTAAACATTATATAACTACTTTCACAGATTAACATTGATAGCAATCTGATAAGCTAAAATGTACCAGCATTATTGATAGGTTATCGATACAAAATTTACTTCTCATGCACTTATTTTAGAACTACATTAAATACCTGCATCAAATTGCGAAATTAAAGAACTTTTTTGATCTTTTAAGAATAAAGATCACACCTTACTTTATATAAGGTCCTTTTCGTTTTCTTTGCAAAAAAAAGAGCATAGTTGAATTGAATTCACACTAGAAGGATATTAGATGTCACATCAGCTCCTAGCATGTTCTGTTTTAAACTACCTCTTTTACGGCCACTGTAAATTTTATTATAATCTATAAAATCTTGTAACATATGTATGTGGCTTTAACATTCGAACTTATATATTTATTTAAGCTGAGGTACTCACAATATATCGCTCATTTGCGACAAGAACGTGTTAACGAGCATATGTATCGTTATGGAATAATGATACAGTAGAATCCGGCGCATCGCGCTCTACTTGCTGCTAAAACGCGATATTTCTAGCTCCAAAAATCACCGAGTTATGAGGGAAAAGGTCGGCGACTATCGGTTTAGCGAAATCTCTTTTCGCTCTTGAATTTAATGCAAGAACGGTTTAAGTCAGTTTTCGCTGCTCCCTTGAGAAGGAAACTGCTGCCCGATTGCGGTAAAAACGTAACAGCTTATTGTATCACGGTTTTGCTGAAAGGTAAGTACAGCTTTTTGTTTTTTTACTGATTTATATTTGCAGC